>LNAC01000317.1:404375-428567 GCA_002007465.1 Ailurus styani | reverse complement strand
GGGGAGGGGGCGGGGAGGGGAGAGGAGGGCGAGGGGTGGTGCGGGTGGTCGCGAGCCGCGGGGCGGGCGCTGGGGTCGAGCCGTCCTTCGGAGCCTAAACCGCGCCTCGGCCCGGTACTGATCTCTGATTGCGGCCAGCGACAGTCTCCAAATCCTTGAGTCTTCATTTTGAAACACAGGCCCGGCGGTTTTACACCTCTACAGGTTAGGAAGCGCTTTTAACCATTGCAGGGATCTTTCACTCAAGAGTAGGCGTGCCAACGCCC
Source organism: Ailurus styani (assembly GCA_002007465.1). Taxonomy (NCBI): domain Eukaryota; kingdom Metazoa; phylum Chordata; class Mammalia; order Carnivora; family Ailuridae; genus Ailurus; species Ailurus styani. The sequence continues at coordinate 428,301 of LNAC01000317.1, read as the reverse complement.
ATGATTTCTAGAAGCCTCCCACACATACACATAAGCTCTAAAAATTACATTGCTTGTATTTATCTTTCCAACACACTGTAAAACCAAAGTCCAAGTCAAAACAGAGTGCTTCCCATCTCCCCACCTCCCCACTCCAACCAGACTGGCACCCCGAAAACTCATAAACTGAAAAATTCTGCGCTGTCCTGTTTTCCGTGGACATGACAGGCAGCCAGGTCCGAGCAGAACAATCATCTTAGGGAAACTGGGGTAATGTTGTCCATGGCGCTGGGGGATTGGACGGTGTCAGGTAGGACACTTTGGCTTCGCTCCATGAAAGTCGTAACCTACACCTCCAAGCAAAAGTAGTTGGTTTTCTGGCTAAAACCCTCTGTGTTGCCCTGTGAACGGAGGAGGGAAAGGACTCCATGCTGCATGGATTGCCAAATAAAAGGCAGATCAAGTTCAGCCTCTTATTTGCTATTGCATTCTGTACACAGCAGCCCCCTTCCTTTGCTTTCCTGTAACGGTTGGTGTTCAAAAGTCCTGCCGGACCACGGGAAGGTTTACAAAATCAGCGGAAAGATATTACCAGAAACTGCTCAACGAGCAAAATGAGACCTTAAAAAGCCACCTGAAATTTTTGATGTGGGTTCGTTTTTTGCAGGCGGTATTGGGAGCATTTTGTGCCTTCTTTTTTCCCCTCACAAGGGAAGATTATGCCCTTAAAATGCGATGAGGTGGAGTATATAAAGACAAAAATTGCAGAGCGATTTCAAAGCCCATCAGTCTTTTATGACTGATGGTGTTAAGCCTGCTAAGTTTCTATAAGAAGTGCAAAATGGGGCCAAAACATGAAGGAAATACAATACTATCTTTCACAATTGCAACTATTTCGGAGGCAGAAAGTCCCTTGTGGCCTCTGGCTTCAAACTTTAGAATAAAGGCAAATATAGATCAGAGAGTTTCCTGCAGCTCTTGTCTGTTAACATGAACAGTCGGATAACTGTAACCTAGTTGGGTAACCAGCAGGATCATGACCAGGAGCAAATTTATCTGCTCAGTCACTCACCGATCAGAAGGGTTCTTTAAAAGATTTTAAAAATACAAAGCAAAGGAAACTTATTCATTTGAATTTGCAAGACGCTTTGACTAAAAACCTCTCAAAAAGAAAAGAAAAAACAAATAATCCTGCAGAAATAAAATGAGGGCATCAAAAATCAGTTTAACACTGGAAAACAATGACAAACAGGGAACATCTGTTTCCCAGAATGGAAAGAAGTTGGAGCAGACGTCTGTTCAGTACAAGATTGAAGTTTTCTATAATACAGTGTTTGTCATTGCTTATCAGTTGAAGGAGGGCAAGGTTTGCAGATGACCCTGGAGATTCCTAAATCCTATTGTCATGTATGGAAATTGACTATTTCTAAAAATGTTTGCTTCTTTCTCTGATTTAATCCCAGAGTTTGGGGAATTGGAACCAAGTAGCATCTTCTAGAATCTCAGATTCAAGATTGATGTGGAGAAAGAGTACTGTAGAGTAGTTACCAGTGTGTTAAAGAGGCCCTGGAGAATTTTCTATCCTGCTAACTCATCTCCTATTATAGGTTTAAGACCATAATTGTATAATTGGTCTTATTTTATTTAAACTATTATAACTTTCTGGTTTTTAAAAATTGTGGTAAAATACACATAATAAAAAATAGACCTCCTTAGCCATTTCTTTTTTTTTTATTTGACAGAGAGAGAGAGAGAGATCACAAGTAGGCAGAGAGGTAGGCAGGGAGAGAGGGGGAAGCAGGCTCTCCACTGAGTAAAGAGCCCGATGCAGGACTCGATGCGGGGCTTGATCCCAGATCATGACCTGAGCTGAAGGCAGAGGCTTAACCCCCTGAGCCACCCAGGCACCCCTCCTTAGCCATTTCTAAGTGTCTAGTTCCATAGTGTTAAGTATAATCATATTGCTGTGAAACCAATCTCCAGGGCTCTTTCAACCTGCAAAACTGAAACTATACCCACTAAACAACTCCCAATTTCTGGGACACCAGGATGGCTAGGGGGTGAAGTGTCCAACCAACTCTTGATTTCAGGTCAAGTCATGCTCTCAGGGTCCTGAGATGGAGCCCGAGAGCCTGGCTCTGTGCTCAGTGGGGAGTCTGCTTGAGATTCTCTCCCTTTCCCTCTGTTCCTCTCCTCCTGTTCACACAGGCGCGAGTCACTTGTGCACGTGACCTCTGTCTTGAATAAATAAAACTTTAAAAAAAACCCAAAAAACCCAGAAAACTCTCCATTTCCCACTCTAACAGCCAGTATTCTGCTTTCTGTCCCTATGAATTTGGCTACTCCAGGTACCTCATACAAGTGGAATCATGCACTATTTGTCTTTTTGGGAGTGGCTTCACTTAGCATAATGTCCTCAGGGTTTATCCATGTTGTAGGATGGGTCAGAATTTCCTTTTTAAGGCTGAATAATATCTAGTTATATGGATATAAACACTTTATCCATTTATTCTTCCATAGAAACTTGGGTGGTTTCCACTTCCTCTTGTCATGAATAATGCTGCTATGAATGTAGATGAAAAATATCATTTTCAATCCCTGCTTTTAGTTCTTTTGGATATATACCCCAATGAATTGTATGGTAATTCCATTTTTTTTTTTGAGCAACTGTCATAGTGTAATCCATAGTGATTGTGCCATTTTACATTCCTACCAACAGTGCACAAGGGTTGGGATTTCTCTTTGTCCTCACCAACATTTGCTATTTTCTGGGTTTTGATGCAAGCCATCTTATGGGTGTGAGGTGCTGTAAGTTCTTCATATAGCCAGAGATTTATATGTAATCCTTGTTTCTGCTTATAAAATACATTTTTAAAGAACAAAACAATAATAAAAAATTTTAAAGTCACATCTAATACAAGGATAGACCACATGTAGTTATTGTTCTCTACTAGGTAACATGAGGTGACAACTGTAGAGATGCCTTAATCACAATGAAAAAATTCTTACGTAAGTCAATTGTTGGAAGAATATTACACATTAGCTATAAAGTAATACTATGTAGTACTTAACCTCAAGATTGATTTGAATCTTGTCTCTTATTTTCATCTCTAAGTACTATAATATGAAGAAAACGTGGGTGGGGTGATAAGATTTCAGAAAGAGGTAATTAAGAGAATTCGACAATACAATTCTAAAGGAAAAGTCCAAGAAGCTCATGTTATTTATACTCAAAATCTAGGGGCACCTGGGTGGTTCAGTTGGTTAAGGATCCAACTCTTGATTTCAGCTCAGGTCATGATCTCAGGGTTGGGAGATCAAGCTCCCATTTGGGCTCTGTACTTAGCATGGAGTCTGCTTGAAATTCTCTTTTTCCCTGTCACTTTACTCCTCCCTCTACTCTCTTGCTCACACGCTCTCTCTCTCTCTCTCTCTTTCAAATAAAAAAATTAATTTTTACACTCGAAATCTAAAGGTTCATTTTGGAAGGGTAATACATGGAGGACCCAACCTACTGTCTTCCACTTCTTCAGAGGATAGTAAATTATTGATACAGATGAAAAGAGATTTAACGAATGGAAGACAGACCTGAGAAATAACCCAGAAAGCAGTTCAGAGAAATAAAAAGAAGAAAAATTTAAAGAAGAAACATAGGTGATAGAATGAAAAGCTTTAGCATTCATCTGACAAAAGTTCCAGAAGGAAAAAATGAGTTCCAGAGGGAGAAAATGGGGAATACAATATTTGAGGAGGTAATGGAAGTGTATTTTCCATGATTAAAGAAAAACACGAACCTTTGGAGTTATGTATACACAGTTACTGGCAAGACTTTTTTTTTTTTTAATGTAGGCACATTGTGTTAGATTGGTTAAGAAAATGGACCCAAGGGGTGGCACAGTTGGTTAAGTGTCTGACTCTTGGTTTGGGCTCCAGTTGTGATCTCAGAGTCGTGGGATTAAGCCCCGCATCAAATTCCATGCTTGGCAGGGAGTCTGCTTGGGTTCCTCTCTCCCTCTCCTTCTGTCCCTCCCCCTGTGTGTGCCCTCTCTCTCAAATAAATCTTCAAAAAAAGAAAGAAAAAGAAAAAAGAAAGTGGACCCAATTCTTAACCTCTCCCTGTATCCATATCCTTTCCAATCTGACTTTGTATCTCTTTCTAGCAAGAGCTCTTGAATTTAGGTTGGCTTTTTTTTTTTTTAAGATTTTATTTATTTATTTGAGAGAGAATGAGAGAGAGCAAGCATGAGGGGGGGTAGGTCAGAGGGAGAAGTAGACCCCCTGCTGAGCAGGGAGTCCAATGCAGGATTCAGTCCCAAGACTCCAGGATCATGACCTGAGCTGAAGGCAGTCGCTCAACCAACTGAGCCACCCAGGCACCCTAGGTTGGCTTTTTGACCTGCTTTGGCCATTTGAATGTGTTGGAAGTGATGGTGTGTCAGATCCAAAACCAGCCTCAAAAGGCTTTGTGTGATTCCTCTCTCTCTCTCTCAATCTTTCCCCTGCCACTGCAACAAAGACAAGCCTAGATGGCCTCCTAGAGGGATAAGAGGTTCTACCAGTTAGGGGTCTTTCTGACAAGGCCATCCCAGGACCAGCCAACCTCCAGCTCACCTGCTCTCTCACTGGAGATACATTCCTGATTGCAGTAAAAATCAGCAGAGCTCAGCCTAGATGAGCAGAATCACCCAGCAGACCTATAGATTTGTGAGAAATAATAAGTGAGGTTGCCTCCAGATGCTAAATTTTGTTGTGTTTTGTTATGGAACAATTGATAACTGATACAGAAATTGGAATGTAAACACGGGATGTTGCCACACGAAATGTGTGCTATTGGCTTTACAATTAGGCAGCAGGCAGAGGTTGGAAAAGTGGCAATGAAACCATAATGGGCTAAAAAATATGGTGTCCCATGTTATACAGTATCCAAATATTTGGGTAAAATTTTTGTCTTTAGGAACTTAAGAGATAGAAAATATATCTAATATACCTTAGACTCAAGAAAGCTCATTTCAAGGCAGAATATTCAAACTGTCCATTGGTTACTCCTAACTACATATGATGGGGTTCAGCAAGAAAGAGATGAGCCAAGGAAAGAAGCAGAGCATTTGCAAGCAGAATTGGAAGGAATATACATGGACAAAAACTTGCAATCTTTTTTTTTTTTTAAAGATTTTATTTATTTGAGAGAGAGAGCGCATGCACACAAGTAAGGGGGAAGGGGCAGCGGGAGAGGGAGAAGCAGAAAACCACTGAGCAGGAAGCCCAATGTGGGACTCGATGCCAGGACACTGGGATCATGACCTGAGTGGAAGGCAGATGCTTAACCGACTGAGCCACCCAGGAGCCCCCAGGACTTGAAATCTTAAAGACCGACTCCTTCCTTCCAATCAGTTGTGGTTACTGTCTGTATATCAGGTTATGTTTGAAAAAGACTCTTGCCAGATCAGCAGTTTACACTTTCCACTCTATGCGCCCCAAGCCCTGCCCATCTCGTCTGTGTTGTTCTGTCGGTTCCTGATAGCTGGTCCGTTTCAGACTCCTGTTTGGCTTCATCTTTTTTGTTTGTTTGTTTTAAGGGACTCCACTACTAATTGTGTAGGAACCTATGAATGTGCTGTACCTTTGGAAACTGCATTTGAGAAGCACTTCTGATGGACATTCTGAGTGTGAACATTACACACTCCAGTGGCTTAGTGTTCTGCTGAAAAGTTTTCATACTTGTTCAAGCCAGTAGGGCCAGACCACAGAGAATCCTGCAGACGGGCTGCGTTATGGAACTTCATAGTGGTGAGTCCGTCTTGCCCCTGGAGGACGAGGTGTGACCCAGGACAATGAGAGTCCCAGAAGATGCAAAGATGGGGCCATATCCCGAGTTGCAGGGTGCCTGAACTCTCTGGAAACCATGCTGCTTGCCAAATTCTTTGAAAATATCCAACCTTTTGTCCACCAGCACATCACTGGACCGTGCACAGCCAAAGTTCATTTTTCTTTTATAAATAAAGATGATACATGCTTCTGTTCATATTTTAGAAATCATATGTCAAAATAGACAATGCCTTTCTCAGGAAACATATGTAGGGTGATGACTGAGAGCACGAGTCTGCGGTCGATTCTGGCCCAGAGCTGTCGCTCTCCACCATGCTGCCACTGGACTTGGTTTATATCGTGATAATCGCACTTGCTTATTGTCCCACGTCTGCATCTTCCCTGGACAATGGGCTCCTTGAGAATGAGATTCATTGTCAGTGTCTTATAGGGGGCCTGGCAGACAGCAGGCACATAATGAAATTTTTCTGAGTTGAATTTAACTTTAGCTTCTTTCCACCACTGTGGTCTTCCCCAGGAATCACAGGCACAATTTTCTGAGAGCTGTGTGCAAGGACTGGGGAGCAGAATGTTCCAGAGCTGGAGCATGGGCTCTGTGGTTCAGCACACTTGGTTTTATGTCCACTTGATAACAGTGACATGCAACGGTATGTGTATAGAACTGTGAGCGGTCTGTGATATTCCCAGGCTTGCAAGCTAACAAGTGTGCTTGTTACAGTTTTATTGCTACTAGAAGACAGGAGCCTCCTAGTTCAGAGACAAAGGACTTTGTCTCAAGGCATGGTAAGAAGCAGGAGATGAGTGCATTTGTGTCAGTCCCCCTTGACCTTGAGTCCCATAGGGGCAAAGCAAGCAAATGGCCACACTCTCAGGAGTACACTTCTCACGTGATGAAGCTCAACCTTAGGAAACTGGTTGTCTTTTTTTTTTATTAAAAAATTGTTAACTGTGGTAAAATGTACATAACATAGAATTTGTCCATACACCTGTGACTATACCCTTATTTGGAAAAAGGATCTCTGCAGATGTAATTAATTTACGGATCTCAAGATGAGATCATCGCGGATTACCCAGGTGGGCCCCAAGTCCGGTGACAGGTCCTTCTGAGGGTGAAGCAGAGGGAGAATCGACAGAAGAGGGAGGACATGGGCTCACAGGAGGGAAGACGGGGGCAGAGACTGGGATCATACAGCCCCATGCCAATGAATCCCATGCCATGGAAACCCGGGAAGCTGGAAGAGGCTATGAAGGATTCTCCCCTAGAGCCTTCTGAAGGAGTGTGGCTCTGATTGACACACTGTGAGAGAATAAACTTCTGCTATTCTAAGCCACCGAGTAAGTTCGTGTAGTCATTTGTTATGGCATCCCTAAGAAACAAATATGACATCATCCTTAGCAGATATGAGTTTCCCAGAGGAGATGGGTTTTTTTTGTTTTTTTGTTTTTTTTAAAGATTTTATTTATTTATTTGACACAGAGAGAGAGATCAGATCACAAGTAGGCAGAGAGGCAGGCAGAGAGAGAGGAGGAAGCAGGCTCCCCGCCGAGCAGGGAGCCCGATGCAGGCCTCGATCCCAGGACCCTGAGATCATGACCTGAGCTGAAAGCAGAGGCTTTAACCCACTGAGCCACCCAGGCGCCCGAGGAGATGGGTTTTAAGGTGATATTTTGGGGGGGGGGGTGGCAGTGACAGAGGGAGAGAGAGGAAACAGAGTCTCCATGGAATGTGGACGCCGACACAGGGCTTAATCTCACCCCCCTGAGACCATGACCTGAGCTGAAATCAAGAGTTGGACACTTAACCGACTGTACCACACAGGCACCCCAAGATGAATTTTGAATAAAAGGAAGAATGCTTGAATCTTGGGTAGACAGCAGCCTCTGATGACATGTTGAAAGGGAAAAAAGGAAACCACATGCCTTTTGCATAATTGGCAGGGAAAGGATCTGGGAAGTGATATAATTAGGATAATTTGATAAAGAGTCTTGAAATCAAATGCGAATAAATTGAATCTGCTGCAGAAGCATCCAGCGATTATGTTGTCAAAGATACAGGTGGGAGAAATGGCTTTAACCATGGTGTCCTGAACCTCTTGGAAGGAGCAGCAGCTGGAGATAAACTACTGGTTACTCTGACTTATTTCAGATGAGAAGTAACCCCAGTCTGTCCCGAAGACTCTACAGCAGACAGAAAAAAGCCACACGAAACATACACAAAATTTCAAACCAACAATAACAAAAATTCCCCAACACCTCGGCCATGAGCCAATTGCAGGAAGGAATGGAAGATTATTCAGAGGTTCGGTGCCTGAGGGAGAGGGACAATGGATAATCAGATGATCTAGGGGGAAATGTGTTAGATGCTTAAATGCAGTTCCTGAGCTTTCTGGTAAATACAATGAGGCACGACTACATTTTAAATTAATTCCTAGCATGTCAGATGTCAGCCTTTGCATTTTTTGGTGTTTACTTTTACTCTGCAAGTTAAATTGATTTTTTTTTTTTTTTTTACAATAAATAGCCAACAAAATTCAAGAGGTTAATGTTCCAGGTTAGCGGTGCTGTATCTGGTTAGCGAGTATTTCCGGAATATTTTCGCTGTCGGTGACGGGGAAGACGAAGCCAATGTCGATTTGCTGCATGCCAGAGATAGAAGCAGCGACTCTCTCACACGTGACAGTGATGTGAATTATTTCCCATTAATCTCTACAACAGCTCTGTGCTGTAGATATTATTCTTGTTTCCCATTTAGGAATCCGAGCCTCAAAGAGGTTATGTAACTTATCCAAAATAGTGTCTTAGCAAATTCTTCTCGCACTTACAGCCCTGTCGCAGTTGCCTGTTTCCTTGTGCAAGCAGACACTTGCCTACGCAATGTGCCACCCTCTACGTGTCATTGGCATCCACCGGCCCCTGTCAACAATGCGGTAAATGACAGATGCTCGGTAAATGACAGATGCTCGGGGGCGCCTGGGTGGCTCAGTTAAAGCCTCTGCCTTTGGATCAGGTCATGATCTCAGGGTCCTGGGATCGAGCCCCACATCGGGCTCCCTGCTCAGTGAGGAGCCTGCTTCCTCCTCTCCCTGCCTGCCTCTCTGCCTACTTGTAAACTCTCTCTCTCTCTCTGTCAAATAAATAAATAAAATCTTTTAAAAAAATGACAGATGCTCATTCTTGGGGACTCTCTCAATGCTAGAGGTGGTGCTATGACCCTCTTTGTCAGTGAGATGTAAAGATGCCCCCTGGGGGCCCCTGGGGGATCTTAAGAGTGTCCTGATTTATTGAACTGATTCAACTACTGTCCAGTCACCTGACAGAGGGGAAAGATGTGAAGAGCCTCGTCCCCCATGGGGTGAGTGAGGCTCCGAGCTCTAGGACCATCAGCCGCAGGCTTCTTGTTAGGGGAGAAAAATAATCTCTTAGTGCTCAGGTTCCTTGTATTTGGACATTCTGTGACTCGCAGCTGAGAGAATCCCAACCTGTATAGGCAGGGCAGGCTCACCCCCCACACGCCTGGATGCTCACCACCCGCTTTGTGGGAGAGGGCCCTGCCCACAGGTCACTGCCAAAAAGACGAGAATAGCCTGCCTACGGTAGGCAGGACCATCAAGACACCCTGTATTAAAGCATCCTTCAAAAGGGGGTTTGAGGGGTGGCTGGGTGGCTCAGTGGGTTAAAGCCTCTGTCTTCCACTCAGGTCATGATCTCAGGGTCCTGGGATGGAGCCCCATGTCAGGGTGGGCTGCCTGCTCAGCAGGGAGCCTGCTTCCTCCTCTCTCTCTGCCTGCCTCTGCCTATTTGTGATCTCTCTCTCTCTGTCAAATAAATAAATAAAATCTTTAAAAAAAGGGGGGGGTTGAAAATCAAATTAGATTTTCTCTTTTGGGAATTTTTGGGAGTTTGAACTGGAGATTTAGGAAGATGGTTTTTCATTTAGCAGAGGGTGGAAAATTAAGAAAAAGAAAAGAAAAGAAAAGACAAAACCCTGGAGGCTAAGAGAAACGCTGAGTCACATCAAGGCGGGGTAGTACAGTCTGATGGATACCCATCCATAAATTCCCAGTGCCTCGTAGAGGGCGGAGTAGCCAGAGTGGGGAGGTCATGGAGGGCCAGCTCTCCTTGTTGACTCCATGTTCTATAGAATCAGCTTGAGGCCTCAGCTAATGCTACTGCTTCATCATTATCTGTTCTTCATTTCGTTTTTACTTTCTGGGTAGAATTGGTTGCGGGGAGGAGGCTATGCAGCCCTATGCTAAGAGTACTGTCTACGTAGCATTGAGGAGCTTAGAAAAGCAGACCTTGAATTCTAAGAAAACCCCGGACCTTGGCTTGATGCTGAGGTCCATGCCACCCCAGGCCAGGGACTCAGGGAACTCAGAGTAGCCTCAGCCTTCCCCTCCAGCAACAGGACCATGCCCTTTCCTCGCCCTACCCTTAAGACTTCCTTTAACCTTGATTACTTCCTTAGAGCCCCACCTCCATATATAGCTATAAGGGACATCAAGGCTTCGACGTATGAATTTGGTGGTTGGGCGTGGGGGAGGACATACCTCAGTCCTCAGGGCCCTGAAAGTGGTAGCCATGCCCGATTCAGCTTTCCATCCCCCAGCAGGACACAGTGCTGACACAGCACAGGGTCAGAAACTGCTAGTTCAGGGAGTCATGAATGAGATGACAGGGCTGGGATTTCAACTCAGGCCTTCTCAGCCCCAAATCAAATGCTGGGCTTCATAGCTGGACACCCATGGGGCATTAAAGGCAAGCCATACCATGAGATAAATGATACGGCGGGACGCCATAGCATGGTGGGTGGGCTGCTTGGGAGGTACGGAAGGGGCTCCGAAAGGGGAGGAACATGAGTTGTCTTAAGAGGCTGGTCTGCTTGGGGGCTTTGGGGAGTAGAAAGCAGGCAAAGAAAGGGTTCTCCATCCAGGAACTTTTGGCCTCTGAGAGCCAAGATTGAAGTCTGAGAGTCAGCAGGGTGGTCCAGGATGCTGTGAGGAGACCAGCTGGGTTTGAATAAAAGTGCAGGAGAGACCAGACAGCAGGATGAAATCTGGAGGGCTCTGGAAGATTCTGAAGGACAGGATGACATCTCAAAGTCTAAAGTCACCTCTCCACTTAGAACATTAGTTCTGACATTTTAACCAAGCATTTGAAAGTTATTAGAAAGGGGTGCTTGGCTGGCTCAGTCAATAGAGCACAGGACTCTTGATCTCAGGGTTGTGAGTTTGGGCCCCACATTAGGTATGGAGATTACCTAAAAATAAAATCTTTGAGAAAATAAAAGTTACTGGAAAATGTAACCCTTTCCTCAGTAAAACAAATTATTTTATGGCTATGATAATTAACGGTGAATAGTTTAGGAAATATATTTTTCCATATGGATTATTGATGTGGTTGTGCAGAAGATACCGTTTTAAAGTTAGAAGTGCATCCAATATTCATGATAAAATTTTAAGTGAATTCTTTATACAACTAACAGTATCTTTTATATATTTTTTCAACTAGTATATCAGATTGTATAACACCTGCAAGTCATGCTTCATGCTTTAACACGTACTCTGTTTTTCTAAAATTATTTATTTACTAAATAAAATCTAAAAATAAAATAAAATAAATAAAATAAAATTATTTATTTTCTGGTATAAGCAAACTCATGGAAATCTTTTGGAGATCAAGCCTGACTCCGGAATTTTTGTATATTTATTTTTCAGAGTTTTTGGAAGAAAACTCTAAATAGTCTCTATTTTCCAAAACAGAATAACATGCCAGGTTGCATGTTCAACTACACACAACTCTATAGCAATTGAAAACCATACCAACTCTTGGGAAAATATTCAGATAGTGTGATAAAATGAACTGCTCTCTAAATGTTAAGTTATGCAAAACTTGAAGGCCACAACACTCCCATCCTCCACTATCTACAATGTGTCATCATATCTGTTCCCCAGACACCTCTTCTTGGGTCAGTCTATGCGGACAGTGATGTTTGAAAATGATCGTGGAGACATTTAGAGTCTTAGATACAACTTTAAGGAAGCTGGAAGCTTTTGGAAAGTGTGGCCACTTGAGAAAGCTCCTTCCTATACAGGTGTATGTATGTCTGAGACTCTTTTCAGTGCTATAACACTAAGAGAAGTCAGCTTTTTAATTTTACATTGCTTTAAGATCATCCCTTTGGATGATGTCACACAACTTTCCATATTTCATGAATTGGTTGGTACCTTAGTTCTTCTATTTATTCTTTCAACATTTGAATGCACAGCACTCCCAATTTTGTGTGAGCCTATTTGGGGCTTAGGAGAATAACTCTCAAGACCATAAGAATTAAGTTACCTCCCCCTTAATGTTAAGTCTAAAGTCGATTTTGGATCGAATGTTCTACATCCCATTATTTTACATCAAGACCTTTCTGGCTTTCGCTCTTCTGCAAATCAGCATTTAGTTGCCTTGCCGGCCTCTGCTCTTAGCTTCCTCCACAGGTAACGTAAAAAGAAAAGACGGCAGGTGTCATTCTACTTTTTTTGGAGATTTTTCGGGAACCAGACTTCTCCAGAGGGCAAAGACGGTATAAGAGAAAGGAAAGGTCAAGTTGAATGTGGTGAAGCTCAGCCTTTTGTTCGGCTCTCCCGTGGCTTCTCCAGTTGTGGCCTGTGGTGGCTCCAGCTTCTAGCAGAGGAGGAACAGGATGGTACTTCCAAGTCCATTGGAAAGGGTGAAGCGAGGCACATGCGGGTTTCAGGAAAGCAGAATTTCTAGTTCCCTCTTAAACTTCTGGTTATGCCATCCTTCATTCTGGGGTGAGTAAGTATAAGGATCCTGAGCAGGTGAGGGGAGATGGCAATGGAAAATGTAACCCTGTGGGCCCCCTGCCCCCCGTGTACTGCCTGAGCTGTCGTGCTTCCTCACCCAGGCCTACCTCTGACTCAACATCTTGTGTCTGGACTGGTAAGTCAGGTGCATTTAATTCCTGACTCTTGAAGGCTGGCATCTTGGTTTATCCTTGCCTGGTATCTTGCATCTGGCTTTGATCCCAGATTTCAGAACTTGCCCCTGCTTCCTTGCTCCTGCTCTTCTTGCCTGGATGTGTCCCTCACCCTGTTTTGCCTTCTTCACACAGGTTTCGGACAGGATGGGGCAGGGCAACGGGGCTGCATCCTCAGCTTGCTGAGCAACCGGCTATTGGACACGTCCCAGCAAACGCAGTTCCGCTCTTAGCTGCCCGTCTCCTTGGGTCCTCCGGGTGAGTCACCCCACGAGCCACTGTGCTGGGTCACGGGCTATATGTATGAGGTCTCAAAGGAGCCCTTGGTGGGAACTTACTTTTTATTTTATTTATTTATTTTTTACATTTTAAAGATTTTAAGCAATCTCCGCACACAGTGTGGGGCTCGAACTTGCAGCCCTGAGATCAAGAGACGCGTGCTTCCCTGACTAAGCCAGCCAGGCGCCCCACCTTGGTGGGGATTTAAAGGCCCAGCATTATCTGCAGAAGCTTGAGCAGAGGGCAAGGGTCAAGGAGGGGGCAGGATGCCCACAGCTTGCCTGGTGGCATCAGCTGTGAACACCATCTTTCTGCTTCCAGGTTGGCATCAAGCATTGTAAATAGTGGCTCTCCTTGCTTGTGCCCCTGCTCTTACATTTATGTGAAGAAGGGATCCCCCCCTGAATCTGCCTTGGCCCCTTCCCACCCTTGGCATCCTAGATTTCCATCTTTGGGTTCCATCAGAGACAGTATAGACAGGATACTCCCCCTCCCCCAATCTCAAGAGCCCCAGAAGCTGTGTATTACAGCTCAGATTTACAAAATACTGCCCTCCCCCTGCCTGGGGTCCCCATGGTCCATTTCCACCCCCACATGACATGATAAGCAGGACAAGGTCTAACCTGTCCCACATGCTAAGCCCTTCTATGATTCACTGTAACTGGGAATGTCAGGGCCTAACTGGGCTGCCCCACCCCATCATGCCCAAGGGGTGTTCAAAGATGGAGCTGGAGAATGTTTCAACCCCTCCTAGGAGTCGGTTACTTTAGAACACGCCTCCCTGCTCCCACCACTGCTGCGGACAGGAAGGGTCTACACCAGGGATTCTCTCAATCAACCCCTCCCCTGGGAGGTCAGCTTACCCCCCAAGAAGAGGTTCTGCCTCCTCATGGACAGAACCACTCCTGCCTTGATGTCCCCCAAACCCTGACTCAGAGCAGTGCCCTACTCACTGGTCTTGTTTCTTTCAATCTTCACAGTCATTTTATTTCAGGGATCTCCTAGACCTTTATTGCTATGTGCTTTTTTTTTTTTTTTCCTCCATAGCTAACTGAGCCCTCTGCCGGTTTCCCTAACTTGAAACACTGCAGAGAAGGGACTGGGATGCAAGTCTTCACTCAAATAGCCTTAGCGCCTTAAGTAGATGGAACCATTCCCCAGGGAGACAACGTCACCAAGCCAAAGAGGCAAGGTCCTACCAGACCTTTCTCCCAAGTCAGTGGATGCTGCTTGCCTTACACGGATGCAACTTAAATGGTTCTTCTAGGAATTAAAAACATCTATCTGGGGGCACCTGGGTGGCTCAGTCGGTTAAACGTCTGCCTTCAGCTCAGGTCATGATCCTAGGATCCCGGGATTGAGCCCCGCATCGGGCTCCTCTCAGCGGAGCCTGCTTCTCCCTCGCACTCTGCCCCCACTTGTGCTCCCTCTCTCTTTCTATCTTAAATAAATAAATAAACTCTTAAAAACGAGCAAACCAACCAACATCTAGCGGGGTCTCTACCTTGACTCACCGCAGGTCAGTAGGGCGTGTAAGGGGCAGGTTCCGCCTCCGGCCACATGGCGCGATAACGCCGTTCCTCTGCCGCTGACAAGGCAAGGGCTGGCGTCTCCTCTCTGGCGTCCACGAGCTCTGTATTTCTACGTGTTATTTTCAATTCCTCTCTCTTTTACGAGCTAGAGAGTCATCCTCATGTCCGCCTCTGAGAATAAACCCTTTGGGCAGTGGTGAGGAGATGAGGGAAGCAGGTCTCCTGTCATCAAAATGTGCCGGATTAGCTGTGGGGCTGATAGCTTCCGGTTCAGTGGCTGCGACCGCGTGACCCCCGCACGTCCCACTCCTCCCGCCTCCGCCGCCTCCGCCGCGGCGCCTCTCAGACTCGCGGTGCGTCGGGGGTGAGGTGGGGGCTCGCGTGAGTCACCGACGGACGGCGCTGCAGCTGTCCCTCATGCACCAAGCGATCGCGTCAAACGAAGTGTGCTTCGGCACTTTAGAAACGGAAAAACCCTACTTATGCACACATGAACAAAAGGACAAGACAAAGATTGCAAATGAAAACTTGGGACCGAGTCTAAGTTCACAACCCTTGGTCCCATGGTAGGATGTCCTCAGGACGTTGGTCCTCAGGAGGGATTTGGCGAGAAGGGGATGCAAATACCCGATAACTCTTCAGCCAGGACTTGGCTGGCTCTGAGCCCCCACACAGTGGTATTTTTTGTTCTTAGGGAGGGTCAAGATTTCTTCCCGCAGCAGCCCTTGCAGGTGCTCAGCCCTTTTCCAGAGGTACTTGAGAAATGACGCTCAATATTGAAGGATCTCCTGTGAAATGAACCCTGATACACAATTATTAGAGAGTCCTTTCTCCACTACTTCAGCCTTCAAGGGTGTAGATCCTTGCAAGAGGAATCATTAGAAGAACTAGAAAGATATGTCATTTGCAAATATCTTCTCCCATTCTGTCAGTTGTCTTTTGGTTTTGTTGATAAAGGGCTAGTATCCAAAATCTATAAAGAGCTTCTCAAACTCAACACCCATAAAACAAATAACCCAGTCAAGAAATGGGCAGAAGACATGAACAGACATTTCTCCAAAGAAGACATCCAAATGGCCAACAGACACATGAGAAAGTGCTCAACATCACTCGGCATCAGAGAAATACAAATTAAAACCACAGCGAGATACCACCTTACACCAGTCAGAATGGCTAAAATCAACAAGTCAGGAAATGACAGATGTTGGCGAGGTTGCGGAGAAAGGGGAACCCTCCTACACTGTTGGTGGGAATGCAAACTGGTGCAGCCACTCTGGAAAACAGTATGGAGATTCCTCAAAAAGTTGAAAATGGAGCTACCCTATGACCCAGCAATCGCACTACTGGGTATTTATCCTAAAGACACAAAGGTAGTGATCCTCAGGGGCACGTGCACCCGAATGTTTATAGCAGCAATGTCCACAATAGCCAAACTATGGAAAGAACCTAGATGTCCATCAACAGATGAATGGATAAAGATGTGGTATATATATACAATGGAATACTATGCAGCTATCAAAAGAAACGAAATCTTGCCGTTTGCAACGACATGGATGGAACTGGAGCGTATTATGCTAAGCGAAATAAGTCAATCAGAGAAAGACAATTATCATATGATCTCTCTGATATGAGGAACTTGAGGGGCAGGGTGGGTCGTCGTGGGGGTTAGGGAGGGAAAAATAGGGAAACAAGATGGGATGGGGAAGGAGACAAACCATAAGAGACTCCTAATCTCACAAAACAAACTGAGGGTTACTGGGGGGTGGGAGAGTAGGGATAGAGTAGATGGCTTATGGACATTGCGGAGGGTTTGTTCTTTGGTGAATGCTATGAAAGATGTAAGCCCGATGATTCACAGACCTGTACCCCTTGGGCAAAGAATAAAAATAAAATTAAAAAAAAAAAGAAGAAGAACTAGAAAGATAAAGATGGACTCTAACTCTGATGCAAGGGGAGAGTATGGCTTAAAGGAATTCTCCCATCTTTCTGAATAAAGCAGGGACCAGGGACTAGTTCATGCAAATCCACTTTAAAAATAGCAATGGGTAATTCATGTATAGATATCTTTCAGCCATCACTCCCCCAAATATCTGTGCTGCTGAGTGCTTTGGCTAGGTGGTGCCTGGAGCCACAAGGAGGGCAGAGAGCACGGGAAGAAACGCACCAGTTAGATCAAGTTCCTGACGTGTTGTCTTTGAAGGTCCTCAAATAATTCTCTCTTCAGAGCAAGACAGCCATGTGTAAAGGACTGGCTGGCCTCCACTCCCTTATACAGCTGCAGGCCACCTGTGCATGGACATTGAAACATCCCTCAGTCTAGTTTTTTATTAAATCTGCAAATGAGGAGCCTAGATCATGTGACCTCCGAGGGAGTTTTGCTCCTTGTTCTGTGATGACATCAAACCATCCAACGAGCTCCTGAAGCGGGGACCCTCTCTCTCTCTCTGCATGTTTTTCTCCTATTCCTCTGAGTTACAGTGTTGAGGTCAGTTGTGAGGTTAATTTTTTAAATCCCTTAAATGGCTCAGTTTTAGCCACTCCAGCTCTCCCTAATCCTTACCTTGAGAGTCAGTGTAGACATCTTGCTGGTACCCCAGAAGACGCAGAGTCCACGAAGTTTACTTTGCTTCTGGGTGTGAGCCCCTCTCTGTATGCAGGGATACACCCTTCTCTGTTTTGATGCTCCCACTTCCTCCTTCCACCTGTTCCTCTCCTTCTGTTATTTATTATGTATTTTTAAAGCTTAACAGCACTATTACTAGCTAAGAACAGATCCTTGTAGCCAGTGCCTAGGACAACAGTTCTCAAACATTATTTATTTATTTTTAAGTGAAATCATCTTTGGGCACCTGGGTGGCTCAATTGGTTAAGCGTCTGCTTTTGGCTCACGTCATGATCCCAGGGTCCTGGGATTCGAGCCTCACAGCGGGCTCCCTACTCAGCAGGGAGTCTGCTTCTCCCTCTGCCCCCCCCCCCACGCAGGCTCTCTTTCTCTCAAAAATAAATAAATAAATAAATAAGAAATCTTAAAAAAAATGTGGCATCATCTTGGAACAAGTAATTATATAGCTTCTTGATCTTTTGGCTAAGATCAAGTTAGGAAAAAGTAATTGCATTAGACCCACAATATATAAATCAGCAAAGCTTGGAAGAGCCTGTTGTGGCTTCCTACCTCACAGATCCCTGGTACACTTTAGAATAATCTAAAAATCAATTCCTTAGGGAAAAAGAGAAACCCTCTTACACTATTGGTGGGAATGCAAGCTGGTACAACAACTCTGGAAAACAGTATGGAAGTTCCCCAAAAAGTTGAAAGTAGAGTTACCCTATGACCCAGCAATTGTACTACTAGGTATTTACCCAAAAGATACAAACATAGTGATCTGAAGGGGCATATTGCACCCCAATGTTTATAGTAGCAATGTCCACAATAGCCAAACTATGGAAAGGACCCAGATGTCCATCGACAGATGAATGGATAAAGATGTGGTATATATACACACAATGGAATATTACTCAGCCATCAAAAAATGAAATCTTGTCATTGATAACGACATGGATGGAAGTAGAGGGTATTATGCTAAGTGAAATAAGTCAGTCAGAGAAAGACAATTATCATATGATTACACTCATGTGGAATTTAAGAAACAAAATGGAGGATCATGGGGAAGAGAGGGAAAAATAAGACAAAATCAGAAAGGGAGACAAACCATAAGAGACTTAACTCTAGGGAACAAACTGAGGGTTGCTGGAGGGGAGATGGGTGGGAAGATGGGGTAACTAGGTGATGGGCATTAAGGAGGGCACATGATGTATTGAGCACTGGGTGTTATATGCAACTGCTGAATCACTGAACTCTACATCTGAAAATAATAGTACACTATATCTTAATTAATTGAATTTAAATAAAAACATTTTAAATAAGAAAAATAGAAATTCTCTTAGCATCACTATATGAAACAATAAGTAAGTTCTACTAAAGTGAAAAAAAATGAAATCATTTAGAATACCGAAGAAACCAAAATTATGGGAAAAAATAAGCAGCAGTAAAAACACTCTACCTGCTTCCTTAGCTGTTACAAATGTGCAGTGAAAAGAAATAAGACCAAATTAGGCCAACCTTTAAGAGCTTTTTGGCGGGATCTTTCATTTTCCCAGTCATATTTAGAGGCGTTGTGATCTGGGTCAAACAAATAAAGAAAAAAATATATTGGGATCAGGAAGCCAAAGACTGTGAGTCACACAGAACTGTCTCTTTACTAGAACTAGAGCCAATTAAAAGAATGATGAACAGGAAACATTCCACATCGTAGCACGAGGTTGGAGTTAGAGAAACTCTATTTAAGTATAACAAGAATATAGTCAACGTCATGGGCTTGTAACCAAAGTCAGATAGCATTTAGATCTGGAAATGTCTTTGCTGTCTCTACTTCACCCATTCTTAGCCTTTGGCTAATGACCCTGCTCTGTCTAGGCTTCTTTCTGCCCCAGGAAAATTCAGAATAATGGGGAGGGACCGTTACTCTGTTTCTGTTACTCTGGTGCAACCCATCTGTGCAACTACAGTCACTGTCTCTATGTTTGGCAGAGAGAATCATGCCTCCCTCGAACCCTGCTCATTTCCCCTGCAAGATTTTCTTCTGCTGACTTGAAGTAAAGAGTTTGGCTTACTCAACCATAGCAGACTCCAGATTTTGATACCCTCAGATGTCTTGAATCGCAGGCTCTACTAAGACATGTGCTAATATCATATTTTAGCAAAAATAATGTTTTCTTTCTTTAAAGCCTAAGCTCTTTCTTGTGGAATCTTATGGAAAGTTTCAATAAGCAATCAATGCACTCCAACATCTTGAATGTTTCTACCAAATCTCATGTTAAGATCGTGGTAGGCACATCTTCTGAATCCCAATTTATCATTGCCACTACATAAAGTAGAGTTGTCTCGCTATTTTCCACGTACTTCACTTAGTCAATTCACATTTTAGGGTCTGTTATTTGTAATTCCTCTCTTGATGGAACCAAATTTTACATAACAGGATGCAGCAGAAAACACATTCAAACAGACTTAAATAATGAAGCGAATTTATTAAATCACATTTCAAATGCCAAGGGCATCTTAGGCTTCAGGTTTGGTTTGATCAGAGCTCCCATTCAGTTTCTCTGTGATTGTTTTGGCTTGCTCTCCTGCTTTCTATAAGTTGCATCCCCTGACTTCCTGATAGCAGAATAACTCTAGCAGTTTCGGCTTTCACTGTACAGAAACAGAGTATTTCTTTTTCCTCCAACGGGTGACAAGAGTCTTCAATTCCACTTTAATTAGACCAACTTAGACCATGTGCTCATTCCTCAACCAATCACCGGGCAAGGAGGATGTGTTTATGCTAACCATCTTTGGCCAAATCAGGGCTCACGTCCACAGTCAGTGCTACTGAAGTTGCACAGCTGCTATGTGAGGGCTACGTGATAGTTCGGGGAGGAATGGGACCTCAAAGTCCACCAACCATGGGCACCATACCCTTTGGAGAACCTGTGAATTAATCAACTGCTGGAATAGAGTTGGTGTTCTGGAAACATGTCTGCCAGTAGCCCACTCCTGCAGCCTATGGATTGGGTGGAATGGGAGGACAGTTTCTAGAGAGGGAGGACTGGCAGGCAAAGCCAGCAGTGTCCACTACACCAAGAAAAAAATCATAATTCTCCCACTTTTCCTAAAGCACACCTTAAAATGCCTTGTCTGTCAACTCACTTAAGTACTTATTATTACTGTAGAAAAATACTTTCTGGGAAGAAGAAATCTGTTAAACAGTTCAAAAAACTAAATCTTAGAATTTGGGAAATCCTAAATTGGTGAAAATGTCAGTCTGTTGCCTGACAGGTGATTATTTCTTTGGTTGCTCATCACATCTTAATGCCAACCATTTCCTTTCTATTGTGATGGGTGTGGATCTCAGGCTACAAACTTAGAGAAGGAACATCCATTTCATTATTTTTGAGACCTAAGTCTGAGATCCCAGGCACCTGGATTAGTGGGAAATTCAGTCTTAGGCATTATCGGACCACCTCCCCTCCCTCAAGATTGTACAAAGATGCCCACAGGTCTTACTGGTACCAGTGCACTTGGATGTGTCTTTCCTTGTGGCTTCTGCTGGACAACTGTGATCCAGGTCTATATGGCTCTTCTCTGTCCAGCAGCTCTAGTGCCCCTGAGTCTTTTTTTTTTTTTAAGATTTTATTTATTTATTTGACAGAGAGAGACATATCACAAGTAGGCAGAGAGACAGGCAGAGAGAGAGGGGGAAGCAGGCTCCCTGCTGAGCAGAGAGCCTGATGTGGGACTCAATCCCAGGACCCCGAAATCATGACCTGAGCTGAAGGCAGAGGCTTAAACCCACTGAGCCACCCAGGTGCCCTCTAGCACCCCTGAGTCTTGTCAGGGTAGGGGCATCTTGGGCAAGACTGGCTACTTGGTGCCCGGGGCCCAGCATCCTTCCACATCCCACCAGCCATCCCTGTCTCACTAGGCATTTTCGGCCTCCTTCGGCCCTTCTCTCTACTGTTGATCTTTTTTTTTTTTTTTAAAGATTTTATTTATTTATTT
This sequence comes from Ailurus styani, assembly GCA_002007465.1. NCBI lineage: Eukaryota > Metazoa > Chordata > Mammalia > Carnivora > Ailuridae > Ailurus > Ailurus styani. The sequence goes on along the minus strand of LNAC01000317.1, from coordinate 407,099 downwards.
GACACAGAGAGAGAGAGATCAGATCACAAGTAGGTAGAGAGGCAGGCAAAGAGAGAGGAGGAAGCAGGCTCCTTGCCGAGCAGGGAGCCCGATGCGGGCCTCGATCCCAGGACCCTGAGACCATGACCTGAGCCGAAGGCAGAGGCTTTAACCCACTGAGCCACCCAGGCGCCCTACTGTTGATCTTTGAGTCCCTAAAAATATAATTCTTCCCCCTTATAATTACCAAAAGCACTCTTAACACAATATCCTTAAAGATTTATTTATTTATTTTAGCGGGGGAAGGGGCAGTGGGAGAGGGAGAAAGAGGGAATCCTCAAGCAGACTCAGGGCTGAGTGCAGAGCTCAATTCGGGGGTCAATCCCACGACCCTGAGATCAGGACCTGAGCCAAAATCAACCAACTGGGCTACCCAGGTGCCCCTTAACACAATCTCTTTAAATGAGCTGATGCTTTTACATGAGATGTGAAGCCGGGTGCTCTAAGGAAATGGAACGGATTCTGCTCCATGCTTAGAGGAGAGTGGAGGAGAATATAGGGGCGAAAACCAGATTTATGTCACTTAAACTTGTTACATGATCAAACACAACTTAAACCTGGTTTTCTTTTCCACTGCCCTTTGATGCGAGCTGGGCAATGTTTCCTCTGTCCATTAAGTTGAGGGGCGCCTGGGTGACTCAGTCAGTAAAGCGTCTGCCTTCAGCTCAGGTCGTGGTCCCAGAGTCCTGGGATAGAGCCCTGCATCGGGCTCCCTGCTCAGCGGGGAGCTGGCTTCTGCCTCTACCCCTCCCCCTGCTCATGCTGTCTCTCTCTCTCTCAAATAAAATCTTAAAAAATAACTGTCAAATTGGTGACATTTCTGGTCACTCTCGAGGAACAACGGTCTTACCACTAAGTGACAAAATGTGCCTCAATTTATTCATCAGAATGCTTGGTCCTGTAGATAAGCAGAGCATCTGCTTGTTTTGGCATTCAGTCTTTGCTTTCCTTCCCCAGTGGGGCTGGCTGTAAGGCAGAACACATGGCCAGGGAGAGAGAGGAGGCTTGCGGGGAGCACCCCTCCTTCTGTGACTCCAGCGTCTTTGCGGAGGCCTCTGCCACTTCCCCAGGGTCAGGCCCTGTGCCTGGAGTTCACAGCCCTGTTTTGTCTAAAGAAGTCTTCCCAAATGCTCCCAGTCTCTCTCTGACCCTTTTGTAAGTGGGCTGAGTGTCATGGGACCAGTTCCCAAACATTTCCTTTAAAAGTTCTTCCCGTGACATTCTGCTACCCCAGCATCAACTTCGGGCGACGTCCTCTCTCTTACTGACCACTCAAGGCATTCTTTGCAAGAGGAACTCATTCTTAAAAGGGAAGGCTGGACTTGATGGTGTAATTGTGCCTGACCTCCCTGAAGTCTGGCCATGTGTAGCTACAATACTATTTAGCAAAAAGGGTCCCTACTCTCTGCTGTGTGGTCACTTCCACCTGGGGGCAGCTGATTCCACTTCAGAGAATTCCACAGCCTCATTTTTCTCTGTCAGAATTTGTCTTTCAAAGACGCTGACAGAGTGTCTAAGTGGCTTAGTCGGTTAAATATCTGCCTTCGGCTCAGGTCATGATCCCAGGGTCCTGGGTCCTGTGTGGAACCCATATGACTCTTTCCCTTTCATTTTCCTGGATGAATTAGCCTAACTCAGCCATTCTCCAGGTGGGAGAGTTTCATGCGTAGATGTTGAAGTCTTAAATCCTGTCTACTTGCACTGTTAATTTCTCAAGTTATGTGTCATCGTTTCCTTGGCAAAATTGTAAGTTTATGAGGAGAAGCAAGGGTGAAGGCCCCACACTCCGCGCGGGGAAGTGGGAAGGAGCCTGCTCCTTCTGGATCATGGCAGTGTGACAGATAAAGTGGTTGGAGTCCCTTCCAGGGAAGCAAACCCTGAGGCTATGGGGCTTGGGGTCCTCGGACAGCTCAGGAGTTCCACAACCTGAAGCAAAAATGTGAATTTCCTGTTCATACCAATTTTAAACACTCTAAAAGCATTTACACTGGGGGTGCTTACACTTGGAAGGACTGAGTCAGGAGGAGGCACCTCCCTGTTGCCACCCCGGTGGTCAGCACACCAGTGTATGAATGTAGATGAAAGAAGTGTAATGCCTTTATCAGTAGATCCACACATTGCAACAACTGGTAATGACGTTCTTAAAGGGAAGAGATAACGGATAATCACACTGGTGAGTCATCTCTTAGACCCTGTGTTGACTTCATTCACCAAGGTTTCTGGAATCCAGAATTCCTATGGCAGGTCAGTGTTACAGGCCTCAGAGGACACAGGGAGAAAAAATATTGAGTCAGACGAAGTCATTTTTCTAATTATTCCAAAGGTTATTCTCAAATGGAAAAAAAAAAAAAAGAACACTGTTACTATGGTATTCCAGAAAACCAAGAGATTCTGACTCACAATAGATGCCATCATCTGACAGCTAATGTCCCAAAGGATAAAGTTAAAGAAATGTTTTCATGAAAAGATTCCTACCATTTGCTTAATTAAGACATCTATCAACTCCCATGTTTACCTCTTTGTGTATGAGAACATTCAGGTTCCACTCGGTTAGTAAATTTCGATTATATAACACATGCTATCAACAATAGTCACCCTGTGTTACATAAGAGCCTCAGACCTTATTCATCTTACAGCTTACAGCCTGTGCCCTTTTACCACCCTCTCCCATAACCCCCCCCCCCC
>LNAC01000317.1:391180-404367 GCA_002007465.1 Ailurus styani | reverse complement strand
ACCCCCCCCCCCCCGCCAAGCCCTGGGGTTCCAAACACTTTTTTACTCTCTGTTTTTATTAGTGTGACTTTCTTAAAAATTAGATTCCACATATAAGTGATGCCAGGTGGCATTTGTCTCTGCCTGGGTCCTTCACTTAGCATAATGCCCTCAGGCTCCATCTGTATAGCTGCAAATGGCAGGATCAAAAAAAATTTTTTTCAATTAAAATAAATAATTGAGATACCCCTGAAAAAATCAAGATGCTGGGGCAGTCAGTTCAGCTCTACATCTTCTGAGTATGACTATTTCGGCACAAAGAATAAACATGCAGAGAAATGCAGTTCAGGAGCTGGAGAGCCGAGTTCTGGTAAATAAGATTGTAAGCCAACCTCCCCCTACCCTTGGTTCCTGCTGCCTCCTCTCCTTTCTTGGAAGATTCTCTCACTTGATTCTTTAAACTGAGTGCGAGCCTCGCCTCATCCTTGGACCTTACCAGGCTAGCCATCCAGGCTCTCTGTATCATCTTAACCTTTACCTACTTTACCTTTGAATTTTGGTTGTCATTCTGGGCTTGTCTCAGCAGAAGGGGCATTTATTCCTAAGCTGACATTTGACATAGGAGCCTCAGTCAGGTGAGTTGGGCATATGTTTATTTTATGTGCTCTGCGCTGATAGAATGGGTGTGTGTTAAGATGACATGAAATCAAAAAGTCAGTGACAAGTGGATTTGTCCTTGTGCCTGCCTAGGTGGTAGAAGTTTTGATGTAGGGCTTAAAAGAAAGATGCTGTGTTGGTCAAGGGAAAAAAAAAAAGGAAGAAGAGAAGATTTTTTTTAATGAATTAAAAACAGTTATATCAACACAAAAGTGGGATTTAAAAGACAAGTCTATTTAAAACTCTGTTCTTTGTCAGACAATTTCTGAATTACGTACAACATATGTAAATGAAGATAAATGGATGGCAAACAAATAGCTTGAGGAGAGATCAACCTGTAAATCTCTCTGCAGTAATTCACTATCTCTGTCTTCCAAGGAATGATTACATTCATCCTTAAACCTAGGATTCAGGTAAATTTTGTTCAGAAAGCCCTGGCCAGTGGGAAACGTGAAATAATCATTGTTTCCAGTAGCAGGTGGATTGAAAGGACTTGGTGCCTGAATTTGGGTGGTGGGGTTGACCCTGAGGTTTCTGGCTAGGGAAGCCATATGGGGAAGTTCTTTACTGGGGTAGCAGATATGGAGGAAACTAGGAGATCGGGGCTGTTTTGAGGAGGGTAGGCAGGGAGGTTTATGGGGTGCTGCATGGTGACTCTCTCACAGGACAAGCTGAATCTGCCATGCTTGAGGGTCATCTGGTTGGAGGTGCCCTGACAGCAGTTGGGCTGAACCTGAACAGCTGATGTGGGCTGCAGATACAGTAGTGGGGGTCCTTCACAGGTAGTGCTGTGAGATGGCCGTGGGTCTGATCGCAAGGGCAATGTGTAGTATGGGAACAGGACGGAGGACAGACCCAGGGTCGGTCAACATCTGGGTTTCAACAAGCACTCAGTGTGCACACTGCAGAGCAGGGTCCTGACCACATCTGTTGGGCACCTGCCGCTCAGCATGGGGACTGTTATTGGACATGTCTGCCCACCCCAGCTGCAAAACTGGGGTGGGGCGGCTAACCTATCCTCGAAATGAAGGGGAAATCCATCATTCTCCGGTACCTAATAGAAGCTGCGATCAAACTGGGAAGTATTTTCAGAATTGCCAAAGCAGTGGTTTACAAGCCTATGTCGCCAGCATCTGCTGGGGGAAGTGTGTTTAAAGCAACACTAGTACCGGGTTTTACCTGTGGAGGTTCTGAGTCTAATGGATCTGGGGTGGGGCCTGGCTATGTCAGTTTCTCCTGCGTGTAGGTGATGCAAATTTGCCTCTGGATTCAAGTACCAGCGTTCTGAAGTTAGAAGCACATGATCGTCCTACAAGAGCCACTTCATTAAGGAACAGAGAAGCTGACGTCATGTATTTCAAGGGAATTTATCTTTGTGGCTGGTAGCAAATAAATTATGGTCATTGGGCATCTGTCTCAACCCTACTGCCTTGTAAGCAGTGTGCTCATATATATTTCTAGACCAATACATAAGGAGGTGGCATCTTCATTGAGGCCCCTGGTTAATGTCAGACACCTGGAAAATCATCCTACTTGCACAAAGGTAGAGATTGCTCAGCCAAATCTTGCAGAGAGTGGTCAGCATGAGAAAGAAGAGATCTTGCTGTTTTGTCTATCATTTTCCTAAGCAGCTGAGAAGCAGCTGGTATAACAAAAAATGATCATTGTTACATGGTAGGAAGAGGATTAGGGAACTAGAAGATTAAGAGAATGATTAAGAGGAGTAATAACTTCTGGGGTGGCTGGGTGGCTCAGTCAGTGAAGCAGCCAACTCTTGATCTTAGCTCAGGTCTTGATCTCAGGGTCATGAGTTCAAACCCCGCTTTCTACTTTAAAAAAAAAAAGGAGTAACAACTTCTGTTTTGCCATAATTTGCAGTTTACAATGAAATTTAATATTATTATTGCATTTTAAAAAAGATTTTAGTTATTTATATGTCAGAGAGAGAAAGCACACACAAGCAGGGGGAGTGGCAGACAGAGGGAGAAGCACGTTCCCTGCTGAGCAAGGGGCCCAATGTGGGACTTGATCCTGGGACCATGGGATCATGGCCTGAGCCAAAGGCAGATGCTTAACCGATTGAGCCCCCCAGGCATCCCTATTACCTCATTTGAAAACAACCCACCCAGAGAGGTAAGCAGAGCAGATGACACTGCTCCCCTTCCACAGCCATAGAAGTCAGTCACCTGTCTGGTCTCAGAGTCAGGTCTGACGCCCAGGTGCTCTGAGTCCAAATCGGGGTTTTTCCCACAGCCCTAAAATTTTAATAATTGGCATGGCTTACGATGCCTTCTACTCTGGTAATTAAACACATGTTGTACACAGAATGTGAATAGATGGTGGGGAGTGTGGAAGATCTGGCCAGAAAGAACAGGAGACAGAGATGTGGCCGAGGAGGTGGAGGCACACGGGGCCAGGGGCCCGGAGATGGGAGCTTGTCCCGTGCTCTGGCCTGAGTGTTTGTGTCCTCCCTAATTCATATGTTGGAATCCTCGTGTCCAAGGTGATGGCATCGGGAAGTGGAGCCTTGGGAGGTGCTTAGGTCATGAGAGTAGAGCCCTCATGAATCGGGTTAGTGACTTTACAACAGGGGCCCTATAGAGCTCCCTGGCCCCTTCCACAATGTGAGCACACAAGAAGGTGTCAGCTGTGAACCAGGAAATGGGCCCTCATCTGACCCTGCTGGTGCCCTGATCGCAGACTTCTGGCCTCCAAACTGTGAGAAATAAATGACCACTGTTTATAAGACCCCTAGTCTACGGTGTTTTGTGATAGCAATGCGGAGGGACTGAGACAACACCACGTGGTCACTCGCTGAGTGGAGTGGTTATCTCCCCACTTTGGGCTCTAAATACTCCCGTGTGAGATTATCAAGGATTTTTCGTGTTCCACGTCCTCTGGTGCTCTCATTCACATTTACATTCAGTGTAAAAGGTCTTACAGGAATGATTAGCCAGCTAGCAGGTGCCAAAACACCAACATCAAACAAGTCACAATCACTGTAAAGAATGGCAAAAACATTAACCAGGGATTTTGGTATTTATAGCCACAGCTTTGAAAACACAGTTTTCAGGGGTGGGGGGGGAGGGGAAAACTTGTAATTTCTACTTCACCTGAAGAACTTAGCTGGATCTCTCCCATGTCTGTTATGTCCGTGGCTCTGTCTCCCCCTCTGCTCACCTCTCCTCCAAGTCCATGAATCCTGCAAACCATCGTGCCTACTTCAACAGGTTCTCCATGATGTCAAGGGTTGTCCTAAGAGTCCCAAAACACAACTGTAAGTTGCTTTAATTACAGGGTCAAGACAGCCAACAAGAAATCATGGGAAAGGCACAAACTTCCAGTGAAAAATTAAGTCCTGGGTATGTAATGTACAGCATGGTGAGGACAGCTAATACTGTACCGTGTATCTGAGAGCTGCTAAGAGAGTACATCTTTTTTTTTAAAGATTTTATTTATTTTTTTTATTTATCTGACAGAGAGATACAGAGAGAGCACAAGTAGACAGAGCAGCAAGCAGAGGGAGAGGGAGAAGCAGGCTCCCAGCTCAGCTGGGAGCCCGATGCCGGGCTCCATCCTAGGACCCTGGGATCAAAACCCAAGCCAAAGGCAGCGGCTTAACTGACTGAGCCACCCAGGCGCCCCACGGAGAGTAGATCTTAAAAGTTCTCATCACAAGAAAAAATAGCCTGTAACTATATGTGGTCATGGATGTTAACTATATTAATGTCGTGATCATTTCACAATAGATACAAATACTGAGTCACGCTGTGCACCTAATATAATGTTCTATGTCAGTTTTACCTCAAAAAAGAAAATTTAAAGACAAAAGAAATCACACGATTTCAAAATAGTTGAAAACTCACCACACATTTCTATTTATAGCTATACTCATCTTTAATCCCTCCAAATAAAAAGGTCAGCAAGAACTAAATTTAAAAGAAGATAGGAGTGCCTGGGTGGCTCAGTTAGTTAAGCGTCTGACTCTTGATTTCAGCTCAGGTCATGATCTCAGGGTCGTGAGATCAAGCCCTGCATTGGGTCAGGCTCCTTGCTCTGCAGGGAGATGCCTGGAATGCTCTCTCTCCCTTTCGCGCTTCCCCTCCCCCTGCTCTCTCTCTCTAAATCTTTAAAGATTTATTTAAATCTTTAAAAAAAAATAAAAGAGGATAAACACAAGAAATCATATAAAGTTTATCAGACTTGTTGGCCTGATTATTTTTAGGTTTTGTGGTCTATTTCCTTTCTGGTTCTGGTGTATTTTTTGGGTGCTTTGCCTCATGGTTTTAGCGTTTATCTGGGCTAGTTTATACTAAACAAGTTTCCAAAGGCACACGGTCTCTGTTATTTAAATGGTGTTGTGTATCTCCTGGCATGGTTTGGGGCACCCTCTTTTATAAATTCCTCCCAAGTCCTGTAGGGACCTGCCCCTGGACAAGGAATGTGGTCATTTTCCTAGCGAACGCTACCCATCTTACACTAAATTAGACTAAAGCCTGGAAAGCCATGGCACCTAATTTTTTTTTCCCCCTAAGAAGCGGTTTCCATGTGAGCTTCGAAAAAGCAAGAAGTCAAGTGATGGGGTCAGACTTTGTTCATATGCTGCCACCTTCTAGCTAGTGATATGCTGGGGCACACTTTCCAGAGAGGACTTGAAATGGCAGGAATTTTGCAAGCCAATTGTTAGACGAAGCCATTCTTTTTTTTTTTTCTTAAGACTTTATTTATTTGTCAGAGAGAGAGTGAGAGAGAGTGAGCACAAGCAGGGGGAGCAAGAGGCAAAGGGAGAAGCACCCTCCCTGCTGAGCAAGGAGCTTGATGCGGGACTTGATTCTAGGACCCCAGGATCATGACCTGAGCTGAACACAGATGCCTAACCCACTGAGCCACCCAGGTGTCCCCAGACAAAGCCATTCTTAAGAACTATACTCAATTTACAAATAATTTAAAAATATAAAGCAAATAATTAAAAATGATATAAAGACAAAGGTACTAATTACTTAAAGCACATCATGTCCCAATTATTTACTACAGTCCATTCCCTTATTAGTGGTAGTCATATTCTGTAAAGTCACCCTGAACACTGAGTTTGTGAGTATAATGTTAGAACCACTGTAATTAGGGGAAATACAGGGTTGGGATCCTGAGAGTCTCTGGTCACATTTTCATCCACTGATCAAAACATCTTGTTTGATGTATATTTCTCTTTGGATACATCTTATTTAATACATATCATTGATACATTAATGTTGAACTCACAGCCAACAGCTCTATGACTCATGTATGAACAACGCTCATCTAATACATGTATTCTCAAACTTCTCACCGCTTTGTATGTCTGTGAGTGACTGCAAGAGCACAGTGAGGCTTGATTTTGGGGTTGCAAATAAGTTTTAGTAAGTGGGCGGGTTTGCAAATATGGACTCTCCAAATGATGAAGATCAACTGTACATGTGATTATGCTTTTGGGGTTATTTCCCTTTAGTGTATCTTTTTGGTGGAAGTGTAACTCTGTGCTACTGTGCATCTCTTCCCAACTCTTGTGCACAGTGACGTCACCCTATTGTCTGGAATTGGCCACGTGGGAGCATTTACACCATGGAAACGGGCAAATGCTCCAAAAAGAGGCTTGACCTGCTGATTGTCTGAATTTAAGAAAAAGATGGAGAAAATGTTAATAATGCAGATTAAACTTGTAACGGTACCATGTATGGAACTATTACATTGAGAATAGCATTGAGGAAAATTGAGGAATACTCTTCCAGTAGTCAAACACTTTTATCTGCTTCAACAAAGAAGTCACTCAGTGATTGATGAAAGAGTGAAGTTCTGACATGAGTCTTCCTCGTTTAATTTCCTTTTTAATCATTAATGTAAAAAAAAAATCAACAGATGTGCATGTTCAGAATGACATCCTTTTGTCAACTGCACCAGGCTGGCTATGGCAAAAATCAATGAAAGCGTTCTATGGGAATCAAGAGTCAAATGGAATTGACAATGAGGTATCTTACGAACGATTTGCAAGTTGAGTCCTACACATCCTTTATCAGGAACATTTATGACTTTAAATGCATTCATTTCCAGAGGGCTGGTGGTTTATGCAACATCCCACTGATTCTGAGTGGCCTCAAGTACTTAATCCCCAAGCCTCCATTTATTTGGTGGTAAAACGAAGAATGAACATAACTCCCTCACAAGCTTTTGAGAACTGAATGCATCATGGCTTCCGATATATGGTTTTTAGGGTAATGATTCAACAAACATCCGCCCCATCTCCTTGCTCACCTCGTCTGGAGGACAGAACCAGCATCCGAGCCTTCCCTGTGCACATACTGCACCATGTTCTGGGAGCTGGCCCAGGACAGCCAGCTGTCCATCTGTCTGTCTCTGTAACAGGCAGGTGAAACCTCACCACTAGGTGGCAGAGCAAGATACCTTTAAAGGCTTTCATTCTTCCGGCAACTTATTTGTAATAATGAGATGTATTTTACCCTTAACAGGCTAGAAAGAAGATAAATGAAATGTTTAATGTCCGCAGTCACAGTGCTCTTAGACAGCTCTAGTCTGGTGGCTGGTGTTGGCACCCTGAGCAAACGCATAATCCTCTGAGCCTCTTTTTGAACAAAAGACGAGTTAAGCTTCACCTTTGGCAGAATCAATTTTCTTCCAGCAAACCCACTGCCTCACCTTCCTGGGCACACGATGTCTCGTCACCACTGCTGGCTGCTCCATACTTTTCATGACCGTGGCCAAACCAGGTATGTCCTACCTAATGAGGAGGGGTCAGAAAAGCCCCTCTCCCTCCAAACTTCCCACCAAATCTCCCATAATCAGTTCCCATAGATAGGTAACTCGTTACCTGCTTCTCACAGGTAACATGTGTTGTAAATGATTCTTTTTCTGGAAACCGATGCTTTAATGAGCATCGGCAGCAACCTTCGACAGGGCTGGAAAAGGCTCAGAGTCTCCCAGCATTTCCTGTCATCTACGTCTGGCTCTCATTATTCTTAGAGAAGCCGCTTACTTTTTCTTTGGAAGGCAATTGACAAGTGGTCTTCATGAGTGAAGTCTGCAAATATTGCTGAGAATGTTCACCCCCAAACATTCCCTCACTTGTTAAACCACAGACTCCCATCCATTTAGATGCCCCAGCACTATTGGGGAAGCTCAAATGTTTTCCCCCTGAAAAGTAAAATACATTAACCTTTGAGAATGAAAGTAATAAAAATCAACTTGATTAGTTTTCTGTCCACATGGAATTCGTGAATAAAGATTTTGTAAGGAAGTTATTACTGTATACAGAGCTAGTTTAATGTGTTCTATGCTCTGTAATCTCCATTAATGATTTTGACTAGTAGTTCCCCCATCTGGGATGGTTCTGGTCATTGTAATGAAATCTTTTGAAGCTATTCCAAGTGGATCAATATTTTTTTTTAAAAGATTTTATTTGATAGAGACACTGTGGGAGAGGGAACACAAGCAGGGGGAGTGGGAGAGGGAGAAGTGGGCTTCCCGCTGAGCAGGGGAGCCTGATGTGGGGCTTGATCCCACGACCCTGGGATCATGACCTGAGCCAAAGGCAGACACTTAATGACTGAGCCACCCAGGCGCCCCGCCCCCAAGTGGATCAATATTGAACACAATAGAAAACATCAGTTTTCTGGTTAAGTGTAGACATTTCTCCCTGTCTGAAACACAACAAAGTGTTACCTTGTGTTCTTGAATGAAGCTAAACAAACACAAGGTGGATTTTAACTGCAGTGTAAATTCGTAGGTGTCTACTCTGAAGTCTCTGAATAGAAGTTCAATGACCAGCATTTCAGACTGCCAGGGAATGAAGAGCAAATTCTTTTTTTAAAAAAAAGATTTTATTTATTTATTTGAGAGAGAGAGAGAAAGAACAAGCAGGGGCAGAGGGAGAAGCAGGCTCCCCGCTGAGCAGGGAGCCCATTGTGGGGCTCGATGCCAGGATACCGGGATCATGACCTGAGCCAAAGGCAGACGCTTAACCCAGGCACCCCAAGAGTCAATTCTTAAGAGCAACTCTGAAACAACAAATAATGGCTCAGAATGAATGAAAAGGACGACGGGATAGTTTTTTTTTCTTCAGCATTTATTTTGAATTTTCATTTTTGGATAACCAAGCAGCTCTGTAAGGAGAATGCACAGAAAGTCATTCTGGCACTTTTGGATAGTACATACGATTTCTGTAATAGTCACATTCACTTGCTCAGTCCATACTCCATGTCTGGGTGAGCAAGATCAGCCCATAGGATTCCCGAGTTCATACATAACCGTATATACAGACAGCCAATGAAACCATAATGGTGACGAGTGGCTGAAGGGATAGAGGAGGGAAGGGGATCTCTAAAGTGTCCTCTAGTCTACCTTAGCTCAACAGAATCCACGTCACACATGGGAACTAGAGAGAACACTGCGTTGAAATGAGAATTTGGAGCACAAACGGGCACTTGGCAGCATGCAGTTTAAAGAAAAGGGGTATCATTTAATAACTTTATAAAATCCAGGCAGTTTAATTAAAGGAGTTAAGAAAGAAAAAAAAAAAGAAGAAGAAGAAGAAAGGTGAGGGACTGTTGTTGTCACTGTAAAAAAGGCACTTGGAGTTAATGGGACCAGAACTGAAGGGCTCTCAGCTGATAAAAACTTCAGTACAATTTCATTTAAAAGGCTTGGATGTTAAGAGGTGACACTCGGGAGTTCCCGGAAGGAGACACCGAAATAAACCACCGAGAAGCAGAACAGATGAAAATGAACGAAGGAAATCTTTACAACCAAACTGCGTGTTTTTTTTTAAAGCAAACCCGAAACGAAACCTAACCAACGCAAAAAACCTAAGCAAAGTAAGAGCACGAAGCAGCGATGCATAGCTTTCCTTTGAGATAATGCATACCTCGAGACACTAAGTGCTAAGCTAATTTCTCAATAATAACTTCACAGGAGCATTATTGTGATAAAATGGATTCAAGCAATGTGAAAAGAGTTTCATCTGTTCCCAGAATCTGAGGGAGAACTGAGGTTATCAGCAGAACCTTAGCAACATCACTTGTGGTTTCTCAGTGTCCCAGCCGCGGGGAGACACCCGGACACCACGTTCAGCTGTCTCCCTGGAGGCGAGGCATCTGATAACACCATCCTTTATTCTGAGTCATAACTTTGATTCTTTTCCGACATTGACACAGTGAACGATGCAGCGGAAGTCCACTCCCACGGGCGCCGCTCTTTAACATCTTCCACGGACAGGTAGACGCTTCTGTAAGAAAGATTTTTGGCAACTGTATTATATTCCACGGTCCGGTGGCTCTGGGATCGCTCATTTAATGTTGAACGCCATCAGGGGTCTCTCCTCCCGTTTCTGCCACGGGCTCTTCTTGTCTTCTCCCTGGTCCTCCTCATCTTCCTCGTCGTCGTCCTCCAGAGCAGATCTTCTCTGTTTGGGGCTGGCGAGCGGCTCCGGGGGCACGTCCGAAGTTCGTTTCGTCGTCTCCTCCTGCAGGCTGGGCAGCTGGCCGCCGCTTCTCCGGCCTGAGCCATCCAGCAAGCACCGCAGGGCACTGTCCTCGGGGGTGCAGACGGTGGTGCCGCACTCGCTGCCGCTTTGGTCCATGTCGTCCAGGTACACGAGCTGCGTGTAGGAGGCGCTGTCCGCGGCCCTTGGCTCTTTCTGTGGATGCTCCTGGACAGCCGGGTGGGTCTGCGTGAGAGACAGGGGGTCCCCTCTTCCCTTCCGGGCAGATTTTGGTTCATTCATATCCACGCCAGAATCCAAGCTGGCGTCATTACTTCCGTTCCTTCCAGCTCTTTGGAGATCAATGTAGGAATGTCTAACGTGCGCATTGGACCTGCCATCGAGGGAGACGAACCACGCCCGGGGGTGGGGGAGTGGCTTCCCACCCCCAAGTTCCATTAGCGCCTTTTCCGTCAGGAGCTGGACCTCACTGTTCATCTGAGCCAAGGCCGCATCGTTCAGGGATGCCGGGATGGAGAGCGACTCTGACATGGACGCACCTTGCGGGGTCCACTCCCGGGTGCCTGCATCCTGCAAGTGCTGTTGGGAGATTGCCTGGCAAGACAGCGGCTGCGCTGGGATCTGGGAGGAGGGGTGCGGGAAGATCCCTGCATGAGGACTGGAGAGCTCAGCCTGCAGTCTTTCGATCTCCAGCTGCTGGTCGGCTGGAACGACCAGCGGCTGGCCCACATAGGAATGGTCCCCCGGGAGTTTCATATAATGAGCGGGGATGACCAAGGCAGGTAAGACCTTTCTGTAAACACTGTCATTGACCTGGTCCACAGAACTGCAGCAGATCAGCTGGCCTGGCCGCGGAAAGGATGTGGGTCTCTCCAGGTGGTCTACTGATCGCGACATCATGCACTCAGTAGGCCTGCGGTCCAGCAGCTGCTCCTTTTCGGGAGATGAAGGCGCGGGGTACATGTGTTCCTGAATGGTGAGCTTGCTTCCTGTGGGAATATGGTTCCCAGAGGCCTGACCGTCTCTGTCTTGCTTTTCAAACAAAGGCTGGGAGAGCATGGCATTGTAGCTCCTCCTATACTCGCTGTTGCCGGGGGACTCACAGCCTTCTCTTTCCAGAGATTTCCTGGACTTTAAGGGGAAGATCTCTACAGACTTGTGGTACTCTTTTCCCAACGTCCCACTTGGTGTCAGGTTATCAAAGGAGATTTGGCTTTTATCCTCTTCCTTGTGAGAGAGAAGCTCTTCCCGAGAGCTGAATTCCTGCGAAGTACTGTAGGAGAGCTTTAGCATGGGCGTGTGCATGTCCACTTCTCCATTGGAAGACATCATTTCTAAATGGACCCCGCTCATCAGCTCCTTGGGCCCTGGGGCGTCTGGGCGGCCGTGGCTGGTGACAGAGAGGGGGCCGGGGAATTCTGATTCCCGACGAGAAAAGAGCAAGTTGATGTGAGACATGGAAGTCGACTGATCTCTTTTTGAACTCTCCAGGGCTGCCGGAAGTTGCAATTTTCTATGGTGCTGACGAGGTTTCAAGCATTTCCGCCTGTGATCAAAGATAAAATCCAAACCGAAAGGTTAAACATTCTTGGAACAGGAAAGTTCCACTCAAAATCCCAATTCTCCATTTCCACAGGAAGAAACAAGACAACTAATCAGCCGCCAGAAGCCTTCTCAACCCATATCCTCAGCCTTATTTTGATTCAGAACAGCACAAGCTGCAGATTTCACTTGCAGGCTTTTAGATGTTCAACCTAGTTATTCATTCAAGAGGGGTCCCCCAAGAGTAGACAACAAACATTCTCGTAAATGGAATAGCCAAGACACCAAAATAAGAATTTTAGTTCTACTTTATCCTTGAGAATATCATCTCTTAATCAGTGTTTAGGAATATTCTGAACAAATCATGACAACTGTCAAACTTTAAAAAAACAACAACAAACAAACTCCCCTTCTGAGCAAACTTATAAACAGCATGCCCCCCACATCATGTTCCTTTGTTCACAACTTTAAGGACAAATGTTCAGTTCTTAGATACTTTTTCATGAGAAAAAAAGGACCTTGATTCAGAAAAAGAAAAAAAAAAGACCTTAATATTAATGTTTGCCCAAGAAATTCCAAATTAAAAAAGAGATTGCCAAAATGGTAAAACTTTACCTGCAATAATATAAAAGGAGACACAGCAAAACCAAAAGTATGAAAGCCATTCCTCCTAAAATGGCCAAAAGAAACACCGTGTGATACGTGGTAATGTCCTGTGTGACAACGGGACCTAGAAGGTCAGAAAAGGGCATTTTAGATTGGAGAACACCTTGAAAGGAGAAGAGGGACACACTAAACTGAGAGCGTCTGTTTTCCTTCCTCTTCCTGGCTGGGGCATGGAGCAGGGGCCAGATGCAAACACCCTTTTGGTGATGTGCTTACAGATCACCATAATTTCACTCAGTGGAAAGGGATTACCACGACCGTCCCTGGAGCAGCTGTGGCCGGGAGAAGTCTGAATACTCAAATACTAAACACAGTGTCAAGGGTCCCTCCTTCGCCCGGAAGAGAGCCGCATTCGCTAGCATGCTCAGCATTCTAAAGACATGATCTTTCAATAAAAGAAAAAGGATGCATGATAACATAACGAGTGGGACTCATAAACTCTGAGAAATGGCTTGAATACCTGGGGATTTCGTACTGCAGGAGAAAAAAAAATTACAAGATTTTATTCTCACTTTCCCTGGACAATTATTACTGTGTGGAGGGCCCTTTGCCTAAATGAATCAGTTGAAATGTATGAAATAAATCGGCTATGACTTAAAACAAAAATCCACAGCTTATTATGGGTTGTCAAGTGTTTCTAAAATGTCTTCCATTTTAAAAAGTAAACCCACCTTCTACAGTGCCTTTTCAAAATGGCTAACGTTGGCCATAGAGCGCTTCAGAATTTACAGACAAGGTACCAGAGATTAAACATATTTTCTTCTTAATTTATGTTGTAAGGAATCCCAAGAGGGAGTTTAACTTACTCTTTATGTTCAATAGTAGTAAGAATCCATCTTTTTTTTTTTTTTTTTTT
>LNAC01000317.1:346404-391006 GCA_002007465.1 Ailurus styani | reverse complement strand
AGAGAGAGATTACAAGTAGGCAGAGAGAGAGGAGGAAGCAGGCTCCCTGCTGAGCAGGGAGCCCGATGCGGGCCTCGATCCCAGGACCCTGAGATCATGACCTGAGCCGAAGGCAGGGGCCTTAACCCACTGAGCCACCCAGGCGCCCAGTAAGAATCCATCTTAATGGCACTGATGACAGATTGAAAGCGACAGTGAAAACCTCCCCAAACTATAATATTGGGGGACACACCGGTGTCCACACTAGGTGGCGTCCCGGCAGTGAGCCAACAGATGGGAAGGAAGGAATGTAGTTAGGTTTCCATTATGTCCGATTGCATGGTTATGATCACTATGCACCATAAACACCCATTTACTTATTGATTTTTGATATTTTAAGGGTGAGATTTCTTCAAAAATATTTGCAAGGAGACCACTTAAGAGCTAGATAAACCCAAGGAGGTATGGTGTACTAGTTTTTGAAAATAGTGACATTACTTAAGTTCAAAGGTACCACCATTCTTTCCCAAACATAATTCACTTCAATGGGGTGAGTGGAGTTAATATGTACAAAAGTTGGAAAAATAACTGACAACTTAATCGTTCAGAGAAACAATTTTTTACCCAGAGACGATCCCCAGAGACATGGGCAATGCCTTGGTGGGAGCCACCAAGAAATCTGGGGTACACATAAAAATCATTTCCAAAAAACTCAAGCTCAATCCTTTAAGTACTTAAAATGTTATTATCTTAACTTCTGCCAATGCACATCTCTGGAAAACTTACAGCTGTACTTAACTGGAGAATGAAAGAAAAAAAGCCCTAATGATTTTCTTGTTGGTTTTGGGTTCATGAAGGCACAGCATCTCTGTGATTTGTTTTAATAAGAGGGACAGCTGTGAGGTTACTAATATATGTGTTTCTACATTAAATGCCACCAGGGGCAATGCTCTGCATGCTTTTTATAGATTTTTGTCTCCTCCTTCGATGCTAGGAAGGGTTGGCGGACCTACAGCAAGAAGTTTTTTCTGCCCTCTTTACAGCGTCTATTACTCTGTGGTGTGATGGGCAAACTGAGAGCCACGGTTGTTCAATGAAAGTTAACTGTAACTCATGGGCTTCGTGGCCTCTATTTGGGAACTTAAGGAATTTCTTTTCTTTCCTTCCTTCCACTTAGTCATATTCTAGATATTTCAGATTTGGAGACTGGGGCATTTCTGTACCTGGCTCACACCTCTACTGCTCCAAGAACACTACCGCAAAAGGAAACACAGACTCTTTGAACAGATGTGAAATGTACATGTTCTCAGAATGGGAACAGAAAATGAATGGGACTGATGTCTCAACACCTCCATCAAATTAGTTACTTTGGGAGTCTGAGTGTTCATTCCAGTGATCATTCCACTGCTGAAATATTTTGGACTCCTTCATGATGAGAGATAGCTTTTAATCATAGCACATTTTGACCTAGCTCAATTACCTACTTTATTCACCAGATTTGGCAGTGCATGACTTTTAGATATGTCTAAGAAAAATCAAAGGGACCCTCTCACCATAAAGATCTGCCACCAACGAAACATTTCACTATGGAAGGCGATCTAAGTGATACAGATTCTAAAGGCATTTTGAGCAACAGAAGCCATCACTGGAAAGAATTCTCCAAACAGGACTATTTTAAGAAACAATTCTAGAATATTCACTGGGATAACTTAGGGCATATAAGATCAAAAACATTATTTTTAGTCATGCTTTAAAAAAACTAATTCACATATGCTAAATGGAGACGAATATTGTTCTAGACGCAAAGTGAGTGGTTTGTTTTTAAGCCTTTAGGAAATGTCAAATCAAGCTTTTTGCCCCAAGAAGGCTCTGATGGGGGGACTGTCTGCTAGCGGCTCTGAAGAGTGCCCTGCCCCCACATTTCTCTTACTACAGGCCACAGCTGTCTCTGGAATTAGGGAGGAGGTCTGAACCGCCTCTGTGGGCTTTAGATTAGGAATTCCCTAGAGCAGCTGTCTGAGTAAAACAGAGACAAGAGACAGGAGTATGTTCTGTGCATTATTCTTATCCTAGATGGGAGAGTCACAGAACTTCTCCACCCCCACAAAATACCTTCGTTTCATCATTTGATTTTCATTTTTTCAACCATTTTTTAAAAGTCATCTCTCTACCCCATGTGGGGCTCTAACTCACGATCTTGAGATCAAGAGTCATAGGCTCCACTGACTGCAAACCAGCCAGACACTCTTCTCAACCATTTCTAAGTAAGATGTGATCTCCCTGCTGAAGTAATTTTCAAAAGCATACTTAGCCTGAACCCTCAAAGAAATCACTGCCCACCATCGCGGGTGTTGGCTTCGTGTTACCTGGGTTGGGAGGAGACATGGCCGCCACCCAGTACCCCAGCTGAGGGGCAATGTATGTCCACGTCCGCTGGCTACCTTCCTGGTGCACAAGGCCTAGACCGCTCTTCAGCCACGTTCCTGTGGGATGCAGAAAAAACTTCAGTGGTATGCATGCTAAACATCTATTTCAGGCTTATAGATATCACACCAGTCACCTTAAATGTCATGTTGGTAGCCAACATGGTCCAAAGGTCATCTAGGGATGGCATAAACTTTTTGTGGATTCTTCTCAGGTTCTTTCAGGGAAGAAGGAAACTTTAGTTTTTTCTTGCCTTTCTGATTAAATACTACTTTCAACCACTTTCTCAAATATCCTTGCTTCCTTGCTTAACAGATAATTCTATCAGAAAGCTTTGGAGTATAGTAGAGTAAAGGTCCCAAGACAAGAGTTGGTGGGAGTGGAAAAAAAGGCGGGGGGGGGAGGGTAATGCAGCATTTTTTATACTTTTCATTCTCAAGAAAATAAGCAAATTTCCTTTCCAAAATTACACACTGATTATACTGGAATTACTTATGGAGGTTTTAAAAAATATATAGACAATTCTTGGTCTCATTTTTGCAAACTCTAAACTAGTAAACCTGATTTAGAGGTGTGTATTTTATTTTTTTATTTTTTATTTTTTAAAGATTTATTTATTGAAATTGAGAGAGCAAGAGAGCGAGAGAGAGAGAACGTGTGTCGGGATAGGGAGGAGGAGGGAGAAAATCACAAGCAGACTCCCCACCAGCTGTGGAACCTGATGCAGGGCTTGATCTTATCACCCGACACCATGATCTAAGCCAAAACAAAGAGTTGGATATTCAACTGACTGAGCCACCCCGGCACCCTTAGGTGAGTATTTTAAAAAGCTTCCAGGGGGGCGCCTGGGTGGCTCAGTGAGTTAAAGCCTCTGCCTTCAGCTCAGGTCATGATCTCAGGGTCCTGGGATCGAGTCCCAAGTCGGGCTTTCTGCTCAGCAGGGAGCCTGCTTCCTCCTCTCTCTCTGCCTGCTTCTCAGCCTACTTGTGATCTCTCTCTCTCTGTCAAATAAATAAATAAATAAAATCTTAAAATAAATAAATAAATAAAAAGCTTCCAGGGGCACCTGGGTGGCTCAGTGGGTTAAAGCCTCTGTCTTCGGCTCAGGTCATGATCTCAGGGTCCTGGGATCAAGACCCGCATCGGGCTCTCTGCTCGGCAGGGAGCCTGCTTACTCCTCTCTCTCTCTGCCTACCTCTCTGCCGACTTGTAATCTCTCTCTTTCTCTCTGTCAAATAAATACATTAAAAAATCTTAAAAAAAAAAAAGCTTCCAGTTGATTTTGGTGCTGGAGAACACTGAGTATGTCCACATCTGTGCTTTCAGTTATTAATTAGTATTTAACATTAATGAGCAACTACTATGTACAGGCTGGTCAGACCAGATATATTTTATATGCATTCTATAATGCATAATCTATAATCTCACAGTCTATAATCTCGCAGCAACACTATAGAACAGGACTTTTTTTCTCTTTTTGGATGAGGACACTGGAAATTGGGGAGGTACCCTCAGGGGTACAGAGCAAAGCAGGAGCAGACCCACGTCTGTCTGTCCATCCGTCCATCCTCAGGGTTAGTGCTATTTCTTTTTTCTTTTTTTTAAAGATTTTATTTATTTATTTGACAGAGAGAAAGATCACAAGTAGGCAGAGAGGCACAGGGAGAGGGGGAAGCAGGCTCTCTGCTCAATGCAAGGCTCGATCCCAGGACCCTGGGATCATGACCTGAGCTGAAGGCAGAGGCTTAACCCACTGAGCCACCCAGGTGCCCCATGCTATTTCTTCTCATCTACCCTGCTGCATCTCCTATAAACCTTCCCAACATTTGGTGACTTTTGAACTTTTTAATTTTTTTTAGACACATACCCAACGCCCAGGGTCATTTGGCTGTTACCTGTCTCATGGGCAGAGAACCTTGCTTAGAGACCCGTGACAGTGGCTGGCAGCAGAAGGCAAGGGAGAGTGCTGGCCAGCCCTCCAGCCATCCCCAGACACCCACCCCAGCCGGTGGTTTCACTCAGCAGGGCCCCTGCCCTGCCTCAGTGCCCAGGGTGCTTCACTGTTGAGCCTGCTCCGATAATGTCCCACTACCTGAAGTGGCCATGTGTGCAACCGGGTCCCCTTGAGGCCTAAACGCCAATGTGCATCAACCATTCTCCCCTCCAGTCTCCAAATCCTTGCCCTTCCCATGCTCACACATCACGGAGGTGGCAACAGTGGATTGTTCTCCCGGAAGAAAGAAACAATACTTGGTGCTGCCTCTAGGGCCTGTCAGTTGCCATAGCAACATTCAAATGCAGTGGGTGGAAAGGGGCCTTGGCAAAGCCTCCAATCTTGCTCACCTCCTCTGCTCAGACAGCAGTTAAACAAAGGAGGAAGGCGGGAGAGGCTCAGTAGGCGTTAGCAAGCACCTGGCATTGTGGGCCCTTCCCATGCAACAGGTTGAGTCGCCGCTGGAGAGGATTTCCACTCACATTAGACAAGAATACAAACTGGGAAGTTTCTCAAATGAGTAGGTGAACAAGGATGTCCAATTCAGATGCATCTGCTGAAGAACACCAACCCAGATGACTTAGCTACTCAGAGCATCACTTAGTTCTCCAGAGTGTTAAAAAACAAGACCACAGGCCCACAATGACATCACTTAGGTGAAGACCCCAAGTCCAAAACCCAAGATTTAGCTCCTAACCTAACTGCAGTTTCAACCCTGCAGGTATGTAACCTTTAACCAGTCAACATAGAATTACCTGGTGAATACTAGGGAATTTCCTGATAGACCCCCTCCGCTCCTTTTAGGAGGGCAACCTAGCCTCAACAGTGCATTCCTTGCTAATAAAGTCCTTCCTTCTTTTATTTATGCCCTCACTCGGCCTTTAAAGACCTTTCTCTGGTTTAGCTCAGTGGAGCCCCCCCCTCTACTTGCTAGATGGGATGCTGCCCAATTCATGAATCCTTTAATAAAGCCAATTAGACCCTCAAATTTTAACAAGCGCTCCTGAGGAAATAGAAACACAGGACCTTTGACACCTGCAGCTTAAGGCTTTCTATGTTTGGGAAGAAAGCTTCCCCGAAGGTAGGGAGCCGACTGTTGGCGACCGTTTCCAGTTTTCTGCTTGGGGATCCCATGCTGTTTGGTGCCCGATTTCCATACCACACCCCACTCCCCCTGGCCCTCTCCCACAAAACAGCCTTGCCAGGATCTCTACGTGCACTCTTTCTCCAGGCTGGATTCTTGAGTCAATGCTCTGCAAAGGGAGTGGATATCCGGTGAGGCTAAAGGGACCCAGACAGAAAGACCTGAAGCTCATGGGTCCTAACTGGTGCTCATTCAAACCTAACTTGACTGCTAAGTTGCCTCTGCCTTCTACAACATGAGCACATCAACTGGAAAAACACTTCTAAAATATTTCCCAGCTAAACTGGGGCAAGCCTGGTGAACGGACGCCCCCCCCCTCCGGCTCCCCAGCTAACAAGTTTCCCAGTCCAGCCTGGAGGGCCCTGGCTCAGCAGTGGTGGCGGTGGTGCCAGCAGGAGCCAGCAAGGCCAGTGACTGGAGACCACGCCGCTGCTCCACGCACCTGCTCTGGGAGAACAGAAAGGAGGAGAAGGCTTCTGGATGATATACGTTTTGAAGAACCAGCAGCACTGTCAGCTAGGGCTGGGGTGGGGAGGACACCAAGAGGAAGAAGAGGAGGAAGCAGTGTGCAGGAAGGCACGGAAAGTGTAGCTGGGAAGATGCCCGGGGATGGGATGCAGGCAGGGTGGGGTGACAGGGACAGGCTGGAAAGGGCTTCCATTAAAAATGGTATGCCATTAAAAACGGTATGGAGGGTCCTTAAAAAGTTAAAAGTAGAACTACTCTATGATCCAGTAACTGCACTATTGGGTATTTACCCCCCAAATAGAAAACCACTAATCCTAAGAGACCCACCCACCCCTGTTCATGCAGCATTATTTACAATGGCCAAGTTGTGGAAACAGCCCCGGTGTTCATCAATACGTGAATGGATAAATCCGATGTGGTATATATACAACGGGATATTACTCAGCCATAAAAGGAATGAAATCTTGCCATTTACAACAACATGGATGAAGCTAGAGGGTATAACACTAAGCGAAAGAAGTCAGAGAAAGACACTATATGATTTCACTCATATGTGGAATTTAATAAACAAAACAAATGAGCAAAGGAAAAAAAGAAGAGAGACACACACAAACCAAGAGACAGACTCTTAATTATAGAGAACACACGGCTGGTCACCAGAGGGAAGGTGGGCAGGGGGAGGGCTGAGACTGCTGAAGGGGGTGAAGGGCAGACTTATCACGATGAGCACCGAGTGTTGTATGGAAGTGCTGAATCCCCATATTGTACACCTGAAACTAAGACAACACTACGTTAACTGGAATTAACATCAAAAACTTATTGAAAAAAAAAAAAGAACAAATGGGAGGTCCTGGGTTTTGTAGGGGGAGGCCGGGTGAGCTCAGAGCTCTTCTCCCCACTTGTCCGCCCCTCTAGCAGCCCCCACACCTCAGACCCTCCGGTCCTCAAACATCAGGTCACACAGTGTACACCTGACTTAAGTCTGCGGCTTTGCCGGCCACAGCTGCTCTAATCGTCCATGGTTTTTCTCTCTTCCAGAAACTTCCCCATCTTTCAAGACTGAAATCACGTCATGTGATTATCTTGCGTGCCTCTAGAACTCAAGGATTTCCCCATGTCTCAGCACTCCTGGGGCACGTGCCAACGCATCACTTTTCCAAAATATATGTTGCCTCTGTTGCTAGCCCCTTGGGCTATGTCTTGCCTCCCCTCTCCGACTGGAGGCTCCATGGGTTGGGGCCCGGGTCCTATACTCCTTTTGTCTTCTTCCCAGCACCAAGAAATATCCTTGGCATAGGAGCTCAATAGTACTTGAGAATGAGTGAAGCCTGGACATGCAACCCAAAAACTATCAGAAGACCTTCTGTGAAAAGATGGGTGTGGTTGTCAGGAAAGACATCCTTATAGAAGTGTGGTTAAATTTCAAACTGAAGGGAACAAAGCCAGCTGGGAAAGAGGCATTTGTTTGGCCTAGGTTTTCAGTGAAGAAAGGGGGGTACTATCTCAGGATTCAACAGTCATGCTGTTATTGGCAAACGCCATTTCCAAGCTTTCCGTGTTTTGTGGGAGGAAACGAGCCACGGGGAATAGGAGAATTAATGAATTGTGTGCTAGAACATATGCTTCTCATTAGTGAGATCCTGACGCTGCCGGATGAGGACGACCTCTCCACCTGAGAAGCCAGCACACATTAAGAGATTCCTGTGCTCCCTGTGAGGGAACGGGTGCCGGGAAGATTTGCTGGTGACCCTGGTCAGCAGGACAAACAAACCTCTGGAAAGTCTCTTCTGTTGAATAAGGGCTATGTGAGCACAGTACTTGTGACCACAGTGCCACGAGTGGGTTCTCCTTCCCCAGGCTCCGAACTCGTCCTTCCGGCCTCTTTCCATCACTTCCTGGGGAAGGCCTGCTAGACTCCCTCAGGGTCTTCTTCACGGGTGGGTAGTCGAGGCAGTGGCTGGGACATGCAGAGTGTCGGCGGGGGGGGAGGAGGGGGACCTGGGGAGGGTGTGCAGGTGGTCCCCTGCGCTTCCTCATGCCCCACTCCACCGGCCGGGCCAGGCTGCCACCTTCCTTGGGCACAGCTGCTACTGCCCCGAGCAGCTGGCCAGCTGTTACGGGGTCTGTGGGGAGTAGGCTGGTGACTCTGTGCACCTCTGACCAAGGTCTGCAGCATGTCTCTTGCTGGGGACTGAATGTGTGTGCAGGGTATATAGTGACACCAAGGAAAGAAATTCTGCGTCATCAAAATGTCTAGATCAGTAGTTTTCAAATAGTTTCCTAAAGCATCTGAACCCTCTCCCTTTAATGAAATCTTAAATAGAAATTCATACATAAGAAAGATGTAGGAGGGTGCCTGGGTGGCTCAGTGGGTTAAAGCCTCTGCCTTTGGCTCAGGTCATGATCTCAGGGTCCTGGGATGGAGGCCCGGATCGGGCTCCCTGCTCGGCAAGGAGCCTGCTTCCTCCTCTCTCTCTGCCTGTCTCTCAGCCTACTTGTGATCTCTCTCTGTCAAATGAATAAATAAAATCTTAAAAAAAAAAAGATATAGGATAAGCTTCTCCGCACGAAGGTGAAGAGAACACCCCTTCTCCCCCCCAACCTGCCTACATGGCAAACCCAGGACATCTCAACATGGTTTGGAAGCTCTTCTTCTTTTTTTTTTTTTTAATTTTTTTTTTTAAGATTGCACTTATTTATTTGACAGTGGGGGGGGAGAGAGAGAGAGAGAGTGCACAGAAGCAGGGGGAGCAGCAGCAGAGGCTGAGGGAGAAGCAGGCTCCCTGTTGAGCAGGGAGCCTGATGTGGGGCTCAATTCCAGGACCCTGGGATCATGACCTGAGCTGAAGGCAGATGCTTAACCATCTGACCCACCCAGGCACCCCTGGAAGCTCTTCTTCTATACAGCTTGGGTTTTATTTGCCAAAATATGAAATGCAAGTTTTAACAAAAACTCTAAAAGGTATCATTTACTTCTGCCTTATAAAACTGAATATAGTTTTGATTTTTCAGGATAACTCAGGGCCATGATCATGATCAACCACAATGCTAGGTCCTAAAATATTGATGCCCTTAGGTCCCTACTGAGGAAGGGAGGTGTTTGCGCCTACATTTGCTATACCCTCCCAAACCGTTGCTCTTTCCCTCTCTCCCCTGCTTTTCTCCCCTTCCTTCCTCTCTGCTGCTTCCAGTATTCCTGTTACCAGTTCTGCTTCCTCACCCCCACCCTCCCACCCCCACTGCAGTCAGCCATCAGGAACTAGATGACCCACCTTCTTAAAATTGTGTCTGAGTAATGTCCGCAGGCAGTGTGAGGAACTGGGGAACAAAACCAGTTATCCGACAGTGGTGTTCTCAAACTGAGTTCAGTATTTCTGTCCTTCCACACTATAACCTCAGATCAGTTTTTGTCTGGATTATCATTTTCCAGAGTTAAACCTTACCCAGTAGAAAGACAGAAAGATATTTTCAAGAATACATACTTTGCTGAAAAGTCACCTAGTCTTTTGAAAATGAATTAGTTATGTATTCAGCAGGCAAGGTTCATTGTGCATAAAGCACCATGAGTTCTTAATTTGGAAGCTAGGCTTAACCACAAAGATTATTACACCCAGTAATTGACAGGCAGAGAAAGGCAAGACTCTAAGATCTCACCTCTAAGATCTGACGGGCTCTCTTAGCAAACACCAAGAGTGTGACCTTCTTGCTACCTAGCAGTCTACCATACTGCTACCAAGCAGTCATGAAATCACCCTTTATTTGCAAAATATAAAGTAAAGTGAGTTAAAAAATATAACGAATGGCTATCAGAATTCTAAAATATGAAAAAGGGCTCAAAACACATGTCTAACTTGAATATGCCCTGTAGGGTTCATATTTACCTTGCTTCTCTTGCCTGCCATATTTCCTCTGCCTGAAAGTCCCTTTTGTAGGAGCCATGCTAACTCATCTCGGCACTTGGTAATAGGTAGAGAAAACCCTGATATTAGGAGCACTACTGATTTTGGAAAGGAAACTAAGTGACAATCCATACTTGAACTAACTGCGAGCTGAAGCTGATCCCTTGTGCATGAGGCAATGCACAGGGACACAAGCCACTGCCCTTGCAGTGAGATATGCCACCAGCACGGGGCCAACACAAGTCCAGCCGTAGAAGGGCCAGCTGACTGCATGGAGGGCTTCCCCAGCGTAAGACAGTCCTGTGTGTGAGTTTCCAGCTCTGCCACTTTCTAGCTATGTGAACTGTGGGCATGCTGCGGAGGGCACAGCAGAGGACCTGAAGGGCCCTGGGAGCAATCCTGGAGCTGTTTTGCATTGCTCTTGTCAGGTAAACAACACCTGCCTCATCCGTTAGGTATTGGTAGTTGGGTGTTCTCCTTCCTGCAGTTAACCTATTTGAATTGATCTCTTTCTCTTGAAAGAGACTGAGGTGAATGCTACTAGGTTGAGGAGCTGGGGCTCATGAAGACATTCCACGACCACTCAGAAAACCCACCTCTAAGATGTTCTATCGGTCAAAGGATTAGTATCGAACAGCCACACTGTGAAACATGGCTATTTCGACTCCTACACCTACATTTTCACTGCAAGATATGTGGGGACATTTAGGGTGAGAGGTGGGACACACGCATGAGTGAGGCAGGCGTGAACCTGCTGGTCGGAACCCATGACGGTCTTGCCTCTCAGCTGCTGGCCACGGCCAGTAACCATCTCCTCTTTCCAGCTCTGGTGACCCTTGCTCAGTAATTAGCATGGTGTGGGCACTGGTTCTTCTGAGAACAATCTTCTTCTTCCTATTTATTTATTTATTTCAGAACAATTTCTTTTTTTAATTAAAGATTTTGTTTATTTATTTGACAGAGAGAGAGAGAGAGAGATCACAAGTAGGCAGAGAGGCAGGCAGAGAGAGAGGAGGAAGCAGGCTCCTCCGCCGAGCAGGGAGCCCGATGTGAGCTTGATCCCAGGACCCTGAGATCATGACCTGAGCCGAAAGCAGAGGCTTTAACCCACTGAGCCACCCAGGTGTCCCTTGAGAACAGTTTCTTAAGAAGTAGGCCCCTCTCTGATCCCTAGCAAGTGCTGCCGCTGCTGCTTCTCATTGCTAGTCTTAATCACAGAGTCTCTCCCGATCCCTGAATACTTTGGATTTCCCAGGAATCCAGATAGGACTTACTTCTCAGGGCTTTCATTTGCATTCTCGAGGGCTAAAACCTCTTCTCTACTTTCTACCAGCTGTGCAAACAGAAGTATCAAGGTCAAAGTCTAGTTTACAGCATGCTCTCACAAAACTGTGCCAGGATCCCTCCCTAAAATCAGAACATATGACTCCATCACCCCTAAGTCACGTCTATCAGTATAGCAGAAGTGGTGACAATTTCTACTTTGATGATATTGTAGCACAGCCTTCTTGTTTTTCCCCAAATTCAAGTCCAACACTTTGAGTAGCTATGTTTCCTTCTTTGGAATTATTTTTCCATGAGATCTTTGAGAGGGAAGCATTTCTTGTTAATCACATAGCAAAGTAGTTCCCTTGTGTCAGGTATCCAACCGCTCTTGTTGAAAGCAATCAAACTGAAGAGTAAGAAGTTTTGTACAGATGGTTGGAATCTTAGGGCTTTGGGCAAGTACATTTCAGGACTGATTTAAATAAGAATAAAATTAAGGGAACTCATTACAACCAATGACCTTCTGTTTGAAGCATTAAATCAGAGATATGCTGAATTATTAGAAATTAAAACAAGAAATGAACCTGTATTCAGCTACACCATGTTCCCTGGGTATTTTTAGGGTAATTTTAGAGAAGTAGATTCTTAAAAATAACTTTAATCTAAGCAAGTGACTCTTCTTTCTTCCTTTAAGCTTTAGCTGAGCTATCAGAAGCCTTACTGAACCAAGATTTGAAAAGAGTAATGGGAAACCATAAAGATTCTGGCAAAGTTATAGAAAGCGTATGCCTTAAATAGGTAGCCCAAAGCATTAGGATACATAATAGCATTAATAAAATTTTTTTAAAGATTTTTAAAATTTATTTGATAGAGCACAAGTAGGCAGAGAGGCAGGCAGAGGGAGAGGGGGGAAGCAGGCTCCCCGCTGAGCAGAGAGCCTGATGCGGGGCTCTATCCCAGGACCCTGAGATCATGACCTGAGCTGAAGGCAGAGGCTTAACCCACTGAGCCACCCAGGCGCCCCAGCATTGATAAAACTTAATGAGAGAATTTTGGATTTATAGTAGGTATATATAAATTTCTAGAAAGCAGCTATTTCTTTTCTGATATTCTGTATCAGAGTACAGGCTAATTAGACCCATATAGAGAGAAACTTTGTTCATTACCCACTAAATCCAATATCCGTCTTGCAATTATATGTCAGAAGAGACTGGGCAGAAGGAGTGGGCCAGGACTGTGGGAGGCACAACCATTACCACGCCCCCCCCCCGGGCATTAGAAAACTCACTCCCAATGAAGGAGAGCATAACAGAGAAGTTTACAAACATCTGTGCAGATGCAGTAAGATGCCCCAAACCAGTGCTTGCTAAAGAGCCTATTACAATGGAGAGCTTGTTAATATGCAGGTTCTGATTCGGTGGGTCTGAGGTTCTAACAGACTCTCCAGCTGTGGGCCACACTTGGAGTAGCAAAGCTCTAAATTACTGGCACTTTCGTGGGTGTGGCAATTCTTCCGGAAAACCCTGACGCCATTTCCCACCGTGCTGCCATGGTGCACCAACTGGCCAGCCAGTGCTCGAAGCAACTTCAGAAATATTTCTACTATATTTAAAAAAACAACCTAGTCACTCGTCAGATGACCAGCCAGGAATTGGCAAATTCAAATGCCTATAGATGTGGTCATGCATTTGCTGGAAGGGGTAGTGACGCTCATGGAGCCGGCTGCTGCCTCCAGATGGGGCCACATCGATCCCAACCTTAAGCCCTTTGCGTTGACTGTTGTTTTCCCAGAATGTTCTGCCCCCAAGATATTCCCGTTAGGCTCCTAGGTGTCTACGGGACCTCAGCCCCTAATGTCACTTCTCCAAAGGCTCTGACCAATCATTGTCTCTGACATCACTCTACCTAACAGCCTTACGGTACATACGTCTTAAGAAGCAAGCTGGCTCACCGTCTGTCTCCTTCATTTAGAGCAAAAGCTTCATAATCACAGGGACCTTCCCTGCCTTGTTTTGTTTGTCATTGCTCATCCCCAGAATAAGTAGGGCACAAAGAAGCTGTTCAATAAATATTTGCTGAAATGAGTGAACTCTTCAATTTTCAGAGAAGAGAAGCCAAGAAAAGAATTCCATGGGAAATCTTTCATTTTTAAATGTTGGCAGTAAATTAAAACACAGTAAACAAATGACTGCCCCCAAACCCACTGTACAGGCCAAATCAAACACACCTGGGAATGGGCTGTTTTGCATTCCCAGATTCGGCCCATCGTTCTATTAAGCCGCATCAAGTCTTGGCATAGAAGCAGGAATGCACAAGAATCCAGTCTACTAGGAAAGGAAGGGATCTGGAGTCCGAAGGAAATCGTGTTTTGTATCTCTCCTGCACTCCCTGGGGTGCTGTGCTTGTGCTGAATTTTGGCTTCTTTCTGATTAAGCAAGATGGTAGCTCCCCACCTCCAGGGCTGCTCTGAGAATAGTGAGGAGAAATGTCGATTTATAGCAGTACCTGATTTGCTAATGGATAAATGGATAAACTCAGCAAAGAATGAGTAGGGGGGAAAAAAAAGCCTTTCCCCAAATGATCTTATTTTTCTTCCCCATCAGTGTAGGCACATTCTGAACCACCCATTTGAAATGTCTGGGCGGCCACGTACAGCTGCATCTATGGGTCATACTTCGGAGCAAGCAAGGGTGCTTCAGCAGACCCCTCGGACGGAGTGCATTCTCTGTAGGCTGGGTTTGCTCTGTGTGTGTGTCCTGTATATGCATGCATATGTGTATTAACACACATAATTTTAAAGGAGTGACTCCAGGTAAAGGGCAAAAGAATCAACATAGAACATCATCTACGCCTGGTTATGTACTAAGTGCTTCATGGACACTGTCTCTTTCCAGTCCTTCTACAACCTTGAAAGGTAGGTATTCTCTCTCCCATTGCAGAGGCTACCAACATTAGCCTCAGAGAAGGGAGCGATTTGCCCAGGGACAGGCTCACCCCTAACATTTGCAGAACTCAAGACAATAGTAGAAATGGATGTCCATTACAACATATCTAAGTATTTAAAAGTTATAAAGCAAGTGATCATGTTGTTAAATAAAAGTGTCCTACCCTCTCGACCATAACTTTATAGAATCTAAAGTCTAGGATTGGCTATAGAATTCTTCAGTGCTTTGGATTACATGCTGGAACAAATGGCATGAGGAGAGTTGGTCTGAGACCTATACCCCTTTTCAACTCACCCCCTGCCTCGTGCACATGGGTGTGGATCCCTCCTCCAAGCTCATGACCCAGCCAGCAGCCACTCCTGGGCCACCCCTCTGGCATTTGTGTATGTGTATATGGGTGGAGAGGTCTGCCCTCTGGGAGAAGGACTTGGGGTAGGGCACCTGGAAACCAGCTTAGGACTGGGTGGGGAGGGAACCCTGGAATCTAAGGTACCAGAAGGGTATTCTAGAAAAGGGTCTCAGATTCTAGGTGACCACATCCCTTTGGGTGAATGGATGCCTTATCCTGTGGGGAGAGGGCACAGTAGGATGAGGGTCAGAGTGAGGTCTTCTAAAGTGGAGGGTTAGAACAGCTATCCCTCTTGCTCAGTCTAAGGTTGGTACTGCCCAAGGGGCAGAGTCACTAAGAGGCAGAATTTTATTCCAAAAGATAAAACGGGGGTGCCTGGGTAGCACAGTTGTTTAAGCTTCTGACTCTTGGTTTCAGCTCAGGTCATGATCTCAGGGTCATGGGATCGAGCTCCGAGTTGGGCTCTGCACTCAGTGCAGTGTCTGTTTGGGTTTCTCTCTCTCTTTCTCTCTCTACCCCTCCCACTCATTCTCTCTCTCTCTCTCTCTCTCAAATAAATAAATAAATCTTTAATAAAAAAGTTCAAAAGATAAAATGACCTATCTAAAAGGTTCTCAGTAGTCCATATATTTTCAAGATTAAATCCAGAGTGTTGATGAAGCTTTGCCTAAAATAGACATCAGGCCAAGACAATCTTTCCTTCTGATGATTTCCAGGCCTGATTAATGTACAAAATTAATTTAGAAGGGAAACAAAATTCTTATGCAATGTGTTCAACTTATTTAAAAAGTCATTATGTGTTAAATATATCCTCATACAAAAGCATAGCTTGTACAAAAGTCTGAAACCAAAACAAGTTTAAAAAAGAAACAGAAAACAGGCTATCAAATGTCAAAATAAAATTAAAATAAAAAACAGCAACGTAACATAGTACCTGATAACTCTAGGGCACTTGTCACTTGTATAAACATGAAGAGTCATAGGGTGAACCTTCTTTTGAACTCGGCGTGCCTATGAGTTGATTCTCCTGCCACCTTTTTCTAGCTGAACTTGCCAAGAAATTTTCCTGTTCCCACAGACTTTGATCTTACATTTCCTTAATATGGTGGGGTCCCTGATGAATGGCACCTACCCCAGTTCAGTTCTCTCCCTGGGATTCTACTCTACCCACTAGTCTGCCCCTAAGTATATATCCAGGCAATGACAGTATCCGACGGCTTTAAATTCTGTTTCAAATCCTGATGATGCAGAATGTTCTTCATATTAAGTTTTACAAGATTAATATCAGAACCCAAACCTCAGATTTTAAAACCCTTGTGGACAATTCCCATACATCAAAGAAGCTCCCTGGGCCAACAGGTTCCAGTTTGAAAAACTTGGAATCTTACTCAGGAAAGCCTAGACTGTGGGATCTGCGTCCATCCTGAGTCCTCCTCCTCGGGGTCCTCACCTGGGAGGTCAGGATAATAACACAGGTTGCTGTAAAGATCAAGGGTGCGGAGCTACGAGAAGGAAGAGCAGGGCTGGGCTGAAGTTCGGATACCGGGCAGCCGGCCAGGCTAACACTTGTTTGGCACAGCAGGGGACTTATGTGCCTGCTTTGCTTAAATCAAAACCTATTCTGAACTGTAAGAGTTATCTGGAAATAGGGAAACAGCAAGGACATTCAAAACATGGGCCAATTCATACAAATATGAAACAAGGGTACGTACCAGCCAGTCAGACTGGATACCTGGGGCCTCCCAGCTATGTGGCAGCCTTGGCTGAGAGTGGATATTCAATTTAAAGACACTATGACTTCCCTGTACCTGTCCTTCTTTCTTATATCATGCTTCACCCAAAACGCAGAAGCTGAATATGGGCTTCATAATAGCAGTGATGATTATAATGATGATGGTAACATGCATAGAGCTCTCTATCGAGTGCAAGGTGCTGCTCCCATTTTATGGCCCAGGGAGGTTAAGGTACTTGCTCAACATCACACAACTAGTTACCTAGTTGCTTACTAAGAGGAGCCAGTATCCAAGCCCAGGCTGCCTCAACTGCTGGCCTTCACGCTGCCTATATTCTACAGACTCCTGCTAAACATGGGGCAAATTCTATCAAAAATACCCTTCCTTGTAATTATTCATTTCAATGGAGAGAACTGAAAATAGAAGACATTTTGAAATTGTTTGGTTTTAAAGTAAATTATGGCAGCTTCAACCTTCCCCTTTGCCACCCAGGCTGACATTAGAACGAGCAGTGTCAGACACAGTGCTTACAATGCAGGCTGAGAGGCAGTGGCAATACAAGGGGGCCTGGAGGCTTCAGGTGACCAGGAAGCTGGCAGGTGGATACAAATTTGCCACAGAAAATCCACAATGTGAATATTCCTTAAGTGGGAAGTAAGAGTTGATCACAAGACACACTTCCTTTCAGGAGGAACACACTGATCTGCATACACTCCAAGGCCACAAAGTGGGCAACAGGCATTTGTAAAGCCTGCCAAAAACGGTTTGGGTTAAACTCAAGCACGGGAAGTTCTAGTTCTGTGTAAAGTGACACCTGGGAAGATGAAGTCTGTAAGAATAAGGTTTCAGAACGAAAATGGCCCTGAACCACAACTACAACATTGCTAATGTGATGGCATTCATTATTCTCTGAAAAGTCTCATTTCAGGGCCGGGGGGTGGTGGTGGCTACAAACACAAAAGGCTTAACGATTCCTAGGAATGGATTGATATCACAAGAATGTTTTTTCAGTTGCTAGGCAACAACTGAAAAACAAAGGTCCATGTTCTGAGATCACTGTGCCTCCGTTCTCCCCATGGGCGGGCGGCACACGCACTCCTTGGCCTGAGCGCTGTCCCCTCAGACAACGGGGGCCACGTGTCGCAGGCGTGATGCTCACGCTCTGTTGCAGCAAAAAGATGCCAGTCTGTGTCTGGAAACCACACCAGTTTGTTGGCTACGTGGCAGCCGAGATTTCTGGTCAGCTAGAGTTCTGCCAGATTACACCATTTACCCAAATGACATCCTGTCCCTCCCTCCAGTGTTCCTTTCTGTCCTTTCCGTCATTTCAGTCGGCTTTCTTTGCAGGTAAATTACCTTGGCTTCTCTGACATACCCAACAGAAGCCTGACTTCACTTTTGTGGGCAATTTTAACATTTGGGGAAGGGGAGACTCTTTGCCTGAGAGTTATTTCTTTGTTTCTAAGAAATAGCCTTTTCTGGGAGAAGACCTATTTCATATCGTCTTTCTTAAGGATCCACTGACATCACACTTAAGATTAGGTAAATCTGCTTCCTTCTTTGTAGTACTCTTACCTACCGAGTCTGTTCCTTTTGAAAAAATAAACGATGGCATGTACAGTTCTAAAATTAATATCATACATATAAATACACATCTAATTGCTAGAAACATGAACTTCCTTCTTCTCTTCTAACTTTTGCCCAGCCCGTGTAATATAGTTCATCCTTGTAATTCAATCTCTACATCTCAGTATTCAGTATGTCACCTCCCCTCCTGACGTGGGGCTCAGGATTGAGAGAGAAAAAGATAAGGCAGTGATATTAGGTTCATTTTTTGCCAGTTCCAAACATAATTTGTTGCTATAAGAACTCCCATCCCTACCTCCTCCCCCCTCCCCAAAAAACAATGAAATGGAAAAAACATCCAGATCTGTTTTAAATCAAGCTCCACCTTGGGGGGCAGGCTGCCTGTAACTTACCTAAATGGACTAATTCAGAGAGCACGGCATCGGCAGTCACGTTCACCATCTGAAGCGGAGACCAAGCCCCTCCAGGCCAGCTCCGAGAGGGGATCCGGAGTGCCTGCTACATATGCACCATACATGCACGAAAAGAGGAGGCTCACTAACTGCCATTTCTATAGCAACCCACACACACTCTGCAGGCTGTGTTTTGGGAAGGCAGTTAAAACTGGATTCTACAGCGTAGCTCTACTTAGAAGATGCTTTTATTTCTGTCATCTCGTTAGAATGAGTATTCAAATCCAGTAACCTAAGTGATCATTAAACGGCTGAAACTCCTCGCATCCAGAAACCAAAAGGTTGATTCTTGGCCAATGTCACTCGGTCACTTTCGATCCGAACCACTGACCTGGTTTGCATGTTCAGAAGTGACTCTTCCCCAGGGCAACAAGTCAGATCACAGTCTGACAACCGGGAACATCGGACAGCCATCTGCTGTCCCAGTTCTAGGCAAGAGAGCAAATGCCTGTAAAAGCAGGCCGACAGAATGGACTCTCGGACTGCCCAGAAAGCCTCCACTAAATGCATTCCCCAGGATCTGTAAAACTTCATGTGCCAGACCTGGGAAGGAAAATCGCTTCCTCCAAAGGACAAACTGCACCCCCACATGTGATTGATGAGGATGTGTGCATGTCCACAACAGCACTCCACCCCCATCCCGCCCATGACACAGACACTGGTGTTGTTCTAGTTTGCAAAAGAGCACCATTAGAAGATTGTAAGTTCAAGAAATCTGCTAATTCCTCAAAAGAAAGACTTGTGCCGCTCCCCACCCCTTGCAGCACCAATCAAGTGGTATTTGAACACGACGGCTTCAGTGCTGCATGTAAATACAGCAAAGGTCTTAATTCTAGTATATACAAGCTGCACTTCTTTAAAAAAAATCCTTTTTAAGGTCAGTGCACGTAACAATGAGCTAATTCAAACTGCTGTAACATACTAAACAAAATCCAACTTTACTTATGTTCTCAGAGTGCTGATCTATTAGGTCATCCTCCAATGGACATGTGGGTTGAAGGGTGGAGATGCTAATTTGTGTAATGGAAAATTTCTCCCTTATTCCAAAAGAAAAAAGAAAAAAGACAACTATAGCCATTAAAAAAAAGAAGATGACGACAAGAGCGATAAATGGCAGCATCAAATACGGACTCCACTCTAATGGTATCTGAAAGGGAGTACCTCTAGGTCCCTCTCCCATGAGTAAACTTTGGCTATCTGGCAGTCACGGACTGTGGTATTCAAGTTAGTGTTAAAATGGGGATTTATTTTTCAAATAAGAGTCCCATGGGACTAAAAGCGATTTCACCTTTCTTTAGAGAGTTGAAGTCTTGCCCTATAACAAAGGTGTTATCACTCTGAGCAACAATGCTCACTGCTGGCAAAATGTTGGAGGGTTACCCGGATTCCATGAAGTAGGGACTGTGGCTGCACTAGGCACCCCCACTTCGGCCCTGCAGACCACGAGCATAGAATCTACACTTTTTTTTTTTAAGGATTTTATTTATTTGTCAGAGAGAGAGCGCCCAAGCAGGGGGAACGGCAAGAAGGGGGAGAGGGAGAAGCAGACTTCCCGCTGAGCAGGGAGCCCAATGCAGGATTTGATCCCAGAACCTAAGCCGAAGACCTAAGCCCAGACCTAAGCCAAAGGCAGACGCTTTACTGACTGAGCCACCCAGGTGTCCCTAGAAAATACATTCTAAAACTAGAATGGTAAGAGCTTCCCTGTTGAAGGCCTTTTAGATCAAGGATCACATTTTTCTGTAGGAAGTCAGATAGTATTTTCAGTTTGTGGGGACATCCAGCCTCTGTTTCAACCACTCAATCCCGTGGGTGTAGTGAAACAGCAGTCACGCCAGACCATCCACAAATGGGTATGGTTGTGTTCCAGTGTCTTAGTCCCTCTGGGTTGCTATTAAAAAAGTAACGTACTCAGTGGCTGATGAATTTCAGATATTCATTGCTCACGGTTCTGGAGGCTGAGAAGTCCAAGATCAAGGCGCCGTCAGAATCAGTGTCTCGTGAAATCCCACTTCCTAGTTCACAGACGGCATCTCCTTGCTGCCTCCTCACATGGGGGAAGGGGGTGAGGGAGCTCCCTGGGGTCTCTTTTACAAGGGCACTAATCCCACTCCTGAGGGCTCCACCTTCATTACTTCCCAAAGGCCCCACCTCCAAACACATGGGAGTTTGGATTTCAATTGAGGAACTTTGGGGAGGAGGATGTAAACATTTAGTCCCAAACATCCAATACAATTTTACTGAGGGATTGCTCACATTTGAATTTCATATAACTCTCATGTGCCACGAGATACTCTTCTTTTGAATCTTTCTTTGATCCTTTAAAAATGTAAACACCATTCTTAGCTTTGCTGTAGTTTGCCAACCCTGATTTAGGCGAACAATTCTTAATGGAGTCACAGACTGCTGTATCTGGCTGTTAAACAGTTTGGAACTACAGTTACTTTGATTTACCTTAAAAGCACATCATTTAAAGTATTAAAATGGTTTGAAGTGATTATTGTGTGTGAATTAATCAAAAATAGCTGCTAATTAGTAAGTAATGCTTTGTGCTTAAGATGGGTTACCACTTTTTTCCTGATCTGGTAATACTGTCTTGGAACTTTTTATTTAACCAAGATAACTCAATTTCTACTTAAATAATGATATTATTGATTAAATATAACAAAATAAGAACCTTAATAATAAAGAAAAAAATAGTAAAAAACCCCCACAAAACCCCAACCTTATGAAATATGTAGGCTTCTATTGAGTTTAGGAGATTAAAGAACATATGGTTTCTTTGAAATGTTCATCACTCGTAAAGTTTTCAGAAAGCATATTTTAATTCATTTGATTATTTTTGAATGACTATGCAAACGTTGGCTTTTCTGGGGACCCATATAAGCTGTTATAGCCAGGATTTGGCAGTTACATTTCTCACAGTAGATGCTAGGTTAAGAAGACCATTTAAGTGAAAATAAATGATGTATACAATGAAGGTTCCCGACGACAAAAGGCTCGATGCCGTGGGGATTATTTCCAAAGAAAAGATAGAGAATAATGTAACTTATATTTCAGAGGCTTCCTAACAATGCCCATTTCTTTGTTTTCATGGACTTCTGTATTGTGTTAATTTTCCATTGCTTCTGTAATAAATGGCCATGGACTTAAGGGCTTAAAACAACTCAACTGTATTCTCTTATAGCTCTGGAAGTGAGAAGTGTGAAGTCAGTTCCACTGAGCTGAAGTCAAGGTGTCCGCACGCCTGGTTCCTTCTGGAGGCTCCCAGGGGAAAAATCTGTTGCCTTGCCTTTTTTAGCTTCTCGTTGCTGCCTGTGGCCCCTTCCTCCATATTTAAAGGACATCGCTCGAGTTTCTGCTTCCAACACCCTGATGCCATCTCTCTCCGGTCCTGATTCCTCCTGTCTCCCTCACAAGGACTGCTGTGATGACAGTATGTGCATTTCTCTATATGTATGTATATGATCATCTTCTGTGTAGACAGTCCTCTTAAGTACAAATGTTATCTCATAATATATTCAACTGGCCTGATAACTAAGAAAATGCAAGACCCTGACTGTATGTATTTCTAGTATCACTGTTATACATACAATGTGAGTGAGAGGGGCTACATTACTGTTTAGGGGATGGAGAAAGGGATTTGAAAAGAGAGATCCTGCTTGCATAATGTGACACAAGCTATGGGGACACCTTAGCGCAGCCAGGGAAGGGCACACAGTTTGTTGTGGTAGCAAAGGCAGGTATGCTGAAGACAGTGGCTTGAAATGAGGCAGAGTGACAGGCAGGGGCCAGCTCTGAAGGCATCTGTGTGCCTGAGGAGCATGGACTGGCTCATCATGAGTAACTTGGGGACAATCTCGTGTGGAAAAGCGGTCTGTGCTTTGGAAAAATAACCTACGTAGTGATACAGAAGACCTAGTGGAGGGAAGGAGTGGTGGAAGGTGCACCAACAGCTGCTGGAATTGGCCAGAAAAGGGGTTAGAGTCTGAACCGAGGCAGAGGTAACACGGAGCACTTGAGAAATGCTGATCTGGAAGAATCCATCTGAGTGAAGAATCGACCTCAGGGGAGGGAGCACCCTGACCTGCTCGCAGTGCAGCCACGTCGTTGGCAACCTGGATTCCTGCAGCCAGAACCAGGGTCGAATCCACTGTGCTCATGGGTTTCTCTGGCCCATCTTAGGTATGGCTCAACACGGCTGCACGTGGGCCCTAATAGGCCCATTGGCCGCCAGCCCCACCACCAACCAGCCACCCTCTCTGTGCTTCCGACTCCAAATTCCCGAGGGAGAATCTGCTTGATAAAGATGGGTCTCTTGAGCCATCACCCATGCCCACACATCACGAGCTGGCAATAAAGAGGCAATAAAGAGGCCCACAAATCATACGATTAAAAAAAAAAAGAGAGAGAGAGAGAAATGCTGATCTGAAAGCAACATGGGACCAGATGTGGCTACAGGAATAAAGTGGGGATAACTCTCAGGTTTCTACTCTCTGATGGTCTGGTAGGCGACACCCTTAACCAAGAGAGGAACACAAGGAGGTTTAGATGTTGGAGTGTGTGGAGTGGATCAGCCTTAATTTTAGGCATCTTGGAGTTGACTGTCCTATGGCACATCCATAAACAGATGTCTACTGGAAGGTCAGAAACGTAGAGGAGAGACCAGGACCTGGGTGCGTGGGGAGCCGTGGGGTGAGGGAAGTGGTAAGATGACCCAGCAACTGATATAACGTAAGTTAGGAGCTGGGCAGAGGGCAGAGGCCAGTGGCCAGCAGATGAGGAGGACACAGAGGGATACTGAGTCAGAGAGTCAACAGAGGAGGGCCCTTCACAAGGAAGGAAGACCTCCAAATGCTGCAGAGACGTCGAAGCGGATGAGGAGGTCACCTGGCTTCAGAGTTGTGCATCCACTGGTGAGCTCTGGGACCCTGTTTCCCAAGAGGGGGAACTACTTTGTTGGTAGCAGGAGCAGGATCACAGTGGGCTGAGAAATGGAAGCACCATGTGGAGAACAACCCTTCAAGAGATCTGGGCTAAGGGGTTTGGAGGGCACGGTCCATGAGAGCTTTCTACAGGATAGGGAGACTTCTGTTTACTTTATAAGCTTTTTTATAAGCTTTATAAGCTCTTGCTCTGTGCTAGGTGCTCTACTAAGCCTCTTACAACCATTAATTCATTTTCTCCTTGGAGTGGCTAATTTTTTGTGTCAACTCGGCTAAGCCATGGTCCCTAGATATTTGGTCAAACACATATGGATGTTGCTGTGAAGGTATTTTTGAAACGAGATTAATATATAAATCAGTAAGCTAAGTAGATTACTCTTCATAATGTGGGTGGGCCTCATCTAGTCAGTTGAAGGTGTTAAGGAAAAGACTGACCTCCCCCAAGGAAGAGGGAATTCTGCCAGCAGACTATAGACTTGCCAGCTTCCACAAAAGTATAAGCCAATTCCTTAAAATAAATCTGTTTCCTCCTTTACCTACCTATCTACCCAACCACACACATACCCTATTAGTTATTTCTCTGGAGAACTTTGTCTAATACACTCTCTGTAACAACAGCAGATATTATTATCATTATCATCATTTCACAGTTGAAGAAAGTGGCACAGAGAGGTTAAGTAGCTTGCTCGGGACCACACAGCTAGCGGGTAGCAGAGCCAGAATTTCAATCCAGTGTGCCCCCAGGCCCCTTGCCCTTAACCACAGGCCATGCTGCTGCTCCAGAGCACTGTCCTGGGCACGTTTATGGACAACTGGGAGGTCGAAGGGAGAGAAGCAGAATATACAAGGGAATAAGCACCTCAACAAACGCATGTTTTATATGAATGAGAAAACAGGCACGGGGATTTGCCCAAGGTGGGACTTACAGCTTTACAAGAGCAGACTCAGGTTTTCAGGATACAAAATGCAAGCTGTCTCCCTTCTCCTTCCTACTTTCTCCTGTGTTCTTCTGAGATTCTCCAAGCCACGCCCCTCTCAATCTGTCTTCTGGGGGGTGCTGGGCTCCTTATGTCCCGACTAGGTTGTCGAGAACACACGTCAGTGGTAGTCTATCTCAGTGCAGGATATGTTAATGCAATGGCACTGTCCATCTGTCAATGTCAAGTTTAGTACGTCTTTAGTAAAAACAGTGAATTCCACACAAATGATTATGGCTCCCATTGTAATTATCTGGAAAGCAAAACGAAGCGAAGCAAAACAGAGCAAAACCAAACCCCAGATACCTAACAGGCATTTCTTTTCAAATATAAATTCTCAGAACTATGATTTGACTACTCATGGAATTAGGTATCTTTGAGAATACATTTGACATTAAACATCTCCCAGTAATCTTTATGCATGGTCTAATGCTTTAAGATTCTGGACGAGGGCATCTGAAAACTGGTATTTTCTTTTCTTTTAAGATTTATTTATTTATTTGACAGAGAGAGAGAGNAGAGAGAGAGAGAGAGAGAGAGAGAGAGAGAGAGAGAGAGAGAGAGAGAGAGATTACAAGCAGGCAGAGAGAGAGGAAGAAGCAGGCTCCCTGGTGAGCAGGGAGCCCGATGTGGGCCTCGATCCCAGGACCCCAGGATCATGACCTGAGTGGAAGGCAGAGGCTTTAACTCACTGAGCCACCCAGGCACCCCCTGAAAACTGATATTTTCAAGCTTGACTTTCAAGGGACAGGATATTGAAGGGGTATAAGAATGAAGATGGTATGAAAATCTAAGCTCACAGGCATGTGAGCCCATATTGTTGTGATGAGCATCAACTATAAAACTTCCTAGAGAACAGTCTGGAAAGATGTATTAAAAGCTTTAGCATTTCATACATTTTTAATCCAGCAGTATCACTTCCTCTAAAATTTTATCCTAAGGAAACAATCATGGCCATGCCTAAAGATTTAGCTACAAAGATATTTATCCCAGCACTGGTAAGAATAGTAATGTTTTCTCTAATTATAGGGCACAGGGCAACCAAATTACGACACATCGACATAATGGAATACTACGCAATCATTAATTCTGACATGGCAGACTCACAACTGATTCTATGCAAAGATGTTTATGATATGCAAGTGATTTTTAAAGGCAAGTTACAGAACAGTATATAGCATATAATCCCATTCCTGTTAATAATATAGTTTGTGGAAGGCACCAGGGATCCCCACGTGCTGGTGTCCGCACACGTGTGCAGTCCACCCAACCCGTAACCCATGTCGGGCCCTGTGACCAACAGCATCTGGAAAGAAGTGATGGCGTGTCACCTTGACATTAGGCTGTAAAAGACGGTGTGACTTCCATTTTACCCACTTGTGCTGTATTTTATTTTTTTCCCTTGGGTCATTTGCTCCAGTGAAGGCAAACTGCCACGGTGTGAGCAGCCCTGTGGAGGGACCCCCAAGGCAAGGAATGGAAGCCTCCGACCAACAGACCAACGGCTGGTGAGGAGCTGAGGACTGCAACAGCCCTGCGGGAACAGAAGCACAGTCGCCAGCCCCCAATGGACCCCAAGATGAATACAGCCCTGGCTGGTGGCCGGGTGGCAAGCGGGCTAGTGGCCCTGACCCAGAAACCACCCACCCAGCTAGACTGTGCCTGGACCCCTGACCCTGTAGAAACGTGAGACAAGAGATGCTCACTGTTGTTTGAAGCTGCTGAGTCTTGGGGCAATTTGTCATGCGACAACAGAAACCTAACATGAATGTGCACAGTGGAACGACTGGAAGGATGTGATGCAAAACAGGATGAGTGGCTTTTCTCTAGGTAGGGGGATTACGGCTCATTTTCATTTCTCTTTTGGGACGTTGTTGGCAATGTCTTTCCTTTTTCATTAACTTAAAAAACACATGACCAAGAGAGATGATAGAGCTTAAAGAATAAAAGGCTAAAGATTAGGGGAGCCAATTTTAGCTCTCATAACCTTTAAAGACTCAAGTAAATTAGCTTAAATGTACAACAAAAACAAAAGCAAGTGAACCTTCCAGAGAGCGTGCCTGCATGGCCCAGTGGCGTGAGCTTCACCTGCCAGAAACCGCAGGATGTGTTCAGTACCTGTAAGGAAAGGAGACTTGCACAGGCTTCTTAAAAGGGAAATCCATTAGTCATGGAGTCACCTGCTAGCCAATCTCGGAGGCTTGCTTACCCAGCTTCTGGTCAAACCGCCACGCCGCCACATAGGCATTGTGCCTCAGACTGCTCTGTGTGGCCAGGGGCACGGTGACATAAATGGGGCCATCCACCAGCACTGGCGTTCCATCACCGCTGAGCAAGTGGACGCTGACAGCCGTGACTGGGGTCAGGTCATACCTGGTGCCATTTCCTGCAAGCAAGAGGGATTCTCCATCACATGTGCCAAAGGGACTTACCTGGGGCGCAGGCCACTGTCTGCTCCCACCATTCACTGATACAGTGCCTCCTACGTGCCAGGGACTGTAGTGAGCACTTTACATTTCTAAAATCCTCACCACGCCTTTGGAAGGTAGGCAAAATCCACACTTTACACGTAAAAGCAACAGGCTCATGGAGGGTAGTAGTAATGGGAACTGGCCCCAGGGGCATGGTGGTCTGTCTGGGATCTAAGCTCAGGTTTACCGATTCCAACTACACTGCAGTGCTTCGCTTTCAAAAAGGGGCCTCAAAAGGAAGAGACTCATCTATAATGTGAGAGGAGGGGATGTGTAGAAATCCCTGAAATCAATTCCTAGACAAAGTCAATCCCATGCACGTGTTAATTACTTGGCAGAGCCCCATCATGAATCCAAATGTTTTACATTAGAGACTGCTTAAAAAAAAAAGGAATTTTTTTTTCCAAGGAGTGCTTCTACTAAAAGTACACTACTGAAAACTTGGACTTGAAATATTTATGAGTTATTTTAGTTGCCATTGTTATTTTGATCTGTTTAAAAGGAATTTAATATCCCAATTATTCTACATTAGAGGCCTTTTACCCGAGCCGATGCTTTAATGACTGCCTACTTTATAGATAAATCAGGGAGTGCTTATGAAAGCGATATTATATTTATATACTTAAGTAATCCATTTTAGGACAATTTTTCTCCAGTGAAATATAATATCACACAAAATGTTTTCTGTTATAATTTTAAGTCTTGAGCACAATGGCAAAAGCACTGTGATAAAAAAAATGTAAGCTCCATTAGACATACCCTATAGGATTTCTTATTAAGCTATTTGGATACTTACCTACCCATCAACTAACTGAGCTAATGCAAACCTCCACTTAGGACTAAACATTTAAAGCAAATCTAAGTGAATTTTAGGGTACAACACAAGTTATGGCTAAACCCCTCGTAGAGCAATATATATATATATATATGGGTCATGACAGCACTGCCTTTTACAATTTATACCCATCTCTGTCATTGAAGGAAAAGGCATGATAATGGGCACTCCATCAAAAGGTCCACGATGGAATCACAGGCTCAAGTTCTGAAATCTTTCAGTCTGGCCATTACACTTTAGGGTAAAGAAAACCCAAACCTAGGATTCACCAGATTTCTCTGGTGAAAATATATTCTGGATTGAGACCTATGCATGTCAACTGCCCCAAGAGGACAGAGAAGTAAAAAAGCCAGGTCTGCCATGTACCTCTCTAGATTCTGTTAGACTCTCTGGATGACACAGAACTGAAAACCACGGGAAATTTAGGAACTCACTAGACTTGGTATAAACAACTTGGACATAATGTTCTCAACTGCGGAGTGCTGCTGCTTTCAGCAAACCCGAGGCAGGAGGTCTGCAGAGCGAAGCAGCAGGCAGACTAGGAAAGCCTTCCAGGCTCATCAACCATCCTTGCCTCCCACTTAGCTCTGCCTTCTCATCCCCAC
This sequence comes from Ailurus styani, assembly GCA_002007465.1. Classification (NCBI taxonomy): domain Eukaryota; kingdom Metazoa; phylum Chordata; class Mammalia; order Carnivora; family Ailuridae; genus Ailurus; species Ailurus styani. The sequence goes on along the minus strand of LNAC01000317.1, from coordinate 362,933 downwards.
TCAGCAATTCTCCCTTCCTTTTTTTTTTTTTTTTGCACACTCCTGGTCTAGGAGGCTGGGGTTCCAGTACCCGCTGCACCCACTAGCTGCACACGTGGCCTCGGGCAAGCCACTTCGCTCCTTAGGGATTTTTCTTATCTGCATTACCTGGACTAGATGCTTTCCTATGAGCCTATGGAAAGAAAACAGACTCAGCTATAGACATTTAGAAGTACGTACAGCTTTGCAGAAAAGGACATCTTAACTAAAGCAATATATATTAGGTTCATGTGATTTAAGGTTCTTTTAAAAGCTCTCTGTTAGAAGACACAGTAGGCAGTGATACCTGCTTTCTTGAAGCTTTTCTCTTTCTCAGTGCCCTGCTAAAATGTCTACTCCTACTCTATGCCTTCCCAAACACTCTCCCTTTACCCTCCCACTCTATTCTGGAACAAGTCATACTTCAAAGGGCTCAATTGTTTCTCTTCCAGCCCTTGTTCTAAGACTGTGACTCTACACAAAGCACTGAGGTCTATATATAATAAGGTCTTACCCTCTTGTTCCCTCCTGATGTTACCAGGATCCTGTCGTGTCCAAATAAAGACAGGAGTCAGGCTAAGGCAGCAGGGTGAGGGACAGCACCACTAGACCAAGCTTAGGAAGCCTCCGGCCCGTCCCTTGTAATATGAGGGGTTTTGCTCCAAGAGTATCTAGGGTTCTGCTTGGCTTTGCCTTCTGTTACCAGCTTTGCTGGATGTTAGTCATTTTATGGACTCCTCTCTGTCTTCCTGGAGTTACTAGCAGGAGTCATTTCTTGAAAGCCCCTTGGGAATGTCAGAGGGCGGTGGTGTGCTTTCTTAGCAACCAGAGTGGGGAGTGTGATGCCGTGAAGGTGTAGTCTCCGGCCTGTGTCGGGGATGAGGCAGCCCCGTGTGACACCAGGAAACTGTGGAGCAGGTGGACGCAGGGGAACAAATGAGAAAGTGCGCCGAATCTCCATCTGGTGGAGTTGTTCTATTTACAACTCTGGAAACTCCCACTGAACTGGACACGACCAAGAACACTCTCAGGAAACCAGCCTTCAGAGCCCTTTCCAATCTCATTCACGGCCTCCATTCATCTTTGCAGGAGTCTAGTTATGACCTGCCATCTCGGAGGTATGTGTGGGCCAGGCTGGGCTTGTGGCGGGGCCACAAGCAAGTGTGTGTGTGTGTGTGGGGGGAGGGGGTCACGGGGAAGAGAGGCTCTGCACCATCTGAACTAGAGACAGGCAACTAGCTGAAGAGATGTCAGGGTGCTAAGCGAAGCCCACAGTCCCAGCGCCCTCACGGGTGTGAGCCAACACGCTCAGGGGTGGCCGCCTCTCCTGGCATTCAAGGAAGGCCTGATTCTTCCTCCCTCATCAGCTGCCAGTTATTTCAATGGAAAAGAAGTTGCACGTAACCTTCTGAAGACCTTCTTTCTTCCCTCTGAAATAACAGAGTGATTTTAAAATAAAACAAACTCATGTAAAATCAATAGTTCTATGTCTTTGTGTTCTCCCTTCCTCATCATCTCGGATTTCATAATTTATTCAAGAGCTCTTGGAAGTGGGGCAGAGAAAAATTAATGAGCTCTGAGGAATGAGGTCGTCCCTCCAAGTTAGGGTTTTATGCTTGTACACCATTTGTTGGGGACACTGGGGGAAGTTTGCCTGGTGGTCTCAAATTGTACTTTTTCGTGTTCCCTGAAATACGACTTTTCTCCTCAGCCCATATGCTTAAAGTAAAAGCCAATATTTTCCGCCAATAATGTTTACTTAAAGTGACTGCCATGCAGTTTTATCTGACAGCCAATTACTGATGTCTTAATTGCATCTTCATCATGCATAAAATTGAAGTAAGAAGAACCATTTCTGAAAGCAGGTGCCACAGATGGGCGAAAAGGGAGTCATCACCAGGTCACTTTGATCAGTCACAGAAATTCGTCAGCATTCTACAAAATGGATCAGATGCTGCAGGTGTACAAGGTTTTTCAGAAGGTTCCAAGATCCATTTATGGAAAGCACTGGACAAGTCAGGAAAATTCAGTAAAAGCATTTCTGGGAAAATGCAGTCACCTCCTCACCTGGCGGGATTTAGCCCAGAATGGCCTCCGGTTTTCACGTTTATGTTGTGACTAGTCTAAAGTGTCAGGAAAAGAAGAGGGGAGACAAGAAATGACTCAGGACCTCAGCATCTGCCACTTTCCAGTCCGGAGGAGTAGAGACCGGGTGAGTGCTGAGGGCACTGCTGGCTGGGAGCCAGTCTTTTTACTGATAAGGAATTATTACATATTTTCTGGCTGCTGTTTTTTAGTTTCTCTGTTTTTTAGCTCTATGTGTCAGGCCAGTCTAGGGTGACTCGGAGGGCGCTGATTCAAACCAACATCAAAGCCTGATCACTGTTTGCCAAGTCAAGGCTGAGGGAACAGCGCAGAGGATGGGAAGATGCAGGAAAATGCTGGGTAGGCACAGACGGTTGAGAGCCGAGGCTCCCGCTCCTAAGTGCTCCTGATTCCTAGACCTGACATCGCCCGTTGTCCCTGCTCTCTGCATCACAGCCACTGCCCCCTTCCCCTCCCCGCTGTGACCAGTGGGTGGGAGAGGCTGTGCACGCACCCCCAAATCCACTCCAGGGGCAAGTGGGACAAGGAGCAGAGAGCCTTATTCGTGGGGGGGAAAAACCCAATTTCAATTAAAAGCACTTCTCTGAATTAAATATATTTAGTCCCAAATGGGAGCTCCGAAGGGACGTCTGAAGGAGACAAATGCACTCAAATGTACTTCCGCCGTGGTATACAGACGGGAGCCCCTAACTAACACTGTTTCCAACGCGCTTGAACTCCGCAACTCCGGTTCTTCCGGTGAGTCCTAACGCCTCGAGCCACATTCAAAAATCCAAACACAGAAACCCCAGCTGAGAAGAGAACAGACTCCAGTTACCTGTTCCATTTCCATCCAGTCCTCGCAGGTAAGGGAAGCTGTCCACCTCGGACGGGGAGCTAGCGGCCGTGAGGAAGGCCGTGAGGTCGCTGTAGCTCGTGTTCTCGGGCAGCCGCAGAGCTCTCCTCTGGAAGTGAACTCGCGGCTGGGGCCGGGCACCTGCAGAAATGAACTTGTGAGTTACCTCCCCGAGGAGCAGTAAATCTCCGGCAACCAGGAAGCGCTGCTCCGCCAGCGGCGCGCCTCCCCGGCCCCCTCCCCGTCGTCCCGCATCCCCGCCCCTCCCCCATCCGCGCGGGGCACAAAGATGTGACAACATGCTATTATGGGGCTAGAAATAATAGCCCATTGTCACATTTGTTTTGACACAGGATGTTATTTAGGGTTTTAACAAAAAAGCTTTCCAAGTCCTATTTGTGAGCAAGCTTTTCACTGCCCAGCATTCGCCCGCAGAGGGAGGCAACATTTTAGGAAAGGAAGTCCACATCAGTGAAAGGAACAGATGACGGGTTCATCTCTTTATGTAAACAAAGCAAGCGATACCCTTGGAGGCTGTTACAAACACCTCCTTAATCTTCTGGTAAAATCTGCTTTACCTCCACAGGCCAAACTGGGAATTCCCTGTGCAGCCCGCACAAGAATTCCAAATAAGAGCCCAACAGTAACCAACCCTTGGGCTTCGGTGGAAGCTGCCCTGTGGCATCTGGTCTCTGGGTGTGGGGTGCACCCTATTCGTCACCGACTATGTTGCGCGTTTGAGGAGGTGGCTCTTGACGTGGAAACGCTCCCTTCCCCGCCCGCCCGCAGCTCCTGCGCGCAGAAGGCCAGGCTGGGCCCCTTCAGACAGTCACCCGGCTATATCGTCTGCAGCGTGTGCTCCAGATGTTGTTTTGACTGCACAACCCGGACCTGTTTTTCCCTAATGCTATGGCGACAGTCACAAGACGTCAAGGTGCTAAGTTATTTTGTGCAAACCCAGCAAAAACATCCTGTAGACACAAATTAATAGAAGTGGAAGCTGTGGTGGCACTTACACACTTCTGTGGATTAAAAGAGCCCTTCCTCAAAAGCAACAGTCCGCCCTGTCATTCTGGTCACTGCATATCCTTCCCGGGGCCTGCGGTTTCCCCTGCGGTCGGCTGGGGGCACCCTGCCCCAAGTCTGGGGCTCTCTGAGCCCACAGTCTTTGTGCCTACTCCAGGGTTCCTTTTAACCCTGGGTCAGAAATTTTCAAGTGGGGAATAAGCTTATCCAAGAGGGTTCTAGCAGAATGGAGTTTTAGAGTCCACCGGTTTTTTTGTTTTTTGTTTTAAGATTTTATTTATTTATTTGACAGAGAGAGAGAGAGAGAGAGAGAGAGAGACAGCAAGAGAGGAAACACAAGCAGGGGGAGTGGGAGAGGGAGAAGCAGCCTCCCTGATGAGCAAGGAGCCTGATGCAGGGCTCCATGTGGGGCTCAATCCCAGGACTCTGGGATCATGACCTGAGCCAAAGGCAGACGCTTAACGACTGAGCCACCCAGGCACCCCAGAGTCCACATTCTCTTCTGACAAGCGAGGCTGCAGAAGCCTGACAGACGTGAAGTCTGGGATAGGCTGGCGGAGTGTGTACCACCGGTGTATCACTGGCTGCAGTGTGTGGCAGGGAGGCAGATGCCCCCATACAACCTAAAAACCACCAGAGTTCTCAGATGACTGGTTCTCCACTCCATGAAACACAAGCCCTGCTTTCGGGCCCCTGGGAGCCAGATGCCCAAACTCATGACTCCTGTCTGCCTTCTGTCACCTCCACTGAAACGAACTGGACAGATACGTGGCCCTGTCATAAACCACCATGCATCTCCACCCCCAAAACAACCCACGGCCATGCACTAGCAGCCAAGTGTCTCTCTGTTCACTCCCAGCTCTGCTCAGTCTGGTCTTTTCCTTTGATGCCACAGAAGACTAATGTCTTCCTCCTGTCCCCTCCCTGGTCTGCACAGTCTGGACACCTCGGGCCCCCCAGGAGCACACCACGCCTGACAAGGAGTAGTCTGCTTCTCTGTTCTTCTCCCAGCTACACTTGGAGATGGAAAGTCAAAGCCAGCTTTTTCTTTTTCATGCCCTCACCCGCCAACTACATAAACGTCCTTCCTTGCTCCTATCATGGCTGTCAGTGAGAGTGAACTTCCCGAGAACTTACTTCTCTTTCTCTACTGTTCTTCGATCTAAACAATGCTGCTGGTGCCCGCCTGGGCTACACACAGTGGGGGAAACAAAGAACTTGCTAAATAAGAAGAAAAGAGTGTCTACAGTGTGACAGGGTAAAGAGGGACTTGTCGTCACGAGGGTTGAGGCAGAATAGGGTGGAGACAGGTGCCGCCTTCCAGGCCTCAGGAAAAGGGCGGTTGCTGACAGGTGAAGGGGGAATCACGCCGACCCCATCATGGGGACTGGCCTGGAACGTGAGGACCCCAGACCCAGTTGCTCCTCAGCTCTCAGGGGGAGCTGTCCCTCCTTCCCTCTCTCCCCCAGCTCTCTAACAGACGNAGGGCGGTTGCTGACAGGTGAAGGGGGAATCACGCCGACCCCATTATGGGGACTGGCCTGGAACGTGAGGACCCCAGACCCAGTTGCTCCTCAGCTCTCAGGGGGGGCTGTCCCTCCTTCCCTCTCTCCCCCAGTTCTCTCTCTAACAGACGCGCAGCCTTCTCTTGTTCTCTGGTATATCATGCATTTCAGTGAGAGATGCAACTCTCTCCCCTCCCCATCCAACTGCTCGGCCCTCCCTCTGTTGCCTCCCCTTCCTTTTTTTTGTGCAGGAGAACTTGGTCACGAGCCAGACATCTGGGGTCTATCTGCTGTGGCTGGTGGGTGGGGGGCACAGGGGGGTGATGCCTGGGGCAGGTTAACTAGCAGGGGATGTGGCCTGTCCAGCCGATTGGACACACGCTGTGACCAGCATGACATAGATCCCTGTCTGCTGAGGGACCAAACACACTCCCAGACACGGAGCAAAGGCGAGACCTCTCTCTGCCTGCTGAAATAACCAAAGAAACAGGAGTTACAGAGGAGTTACAGAAGGGTCGAAGCTACTCTAGGCCTCGGTGTAGATGGAATCCAAAGTGTCGGGGAGCAGTTACATCCTCACACCTATCCTTCCTCTATCAGCACCAATGGATTTCCACAATTCCAGGGCAAGCTGTGGTTGGCTGGGGTTGGGAGGACCGAGGGGACAGGCCTGGCTAGGTCTTTTCTGGATGCCTTTCCCACATTCCCCACAAGAGCAGGTTCTCAAATTTTCTCTGTTCTTCTCAGACTTGGGGTTCCATCCCCATCCCCAGATGCTCAGGCCCTCTGTTACCGAAACCACTGGGGCCATCACCTCCTGTCTCTGTACTTCAAAATCTCTTTCTTTCCTCTTCTCTTGTGCCTTCTGTCCCTGCTCTCCTCCAGGGTCAACCCAAGGCTCTACCCCAACTTCTGCTTGGGATGCTGCAAGACTTGACCCAAACAACTCTTCTTGCCTTTGTCAATCATCTTTCTCCACAGGCTTTTCCTCCACAACCAGCAAACATACCCATTCCTTCCTCATCTAGAAAAATAGCACCCAAACAGGACTTTAACACTGTTATCCCATAAGGGAATGCCTCCTCTCCGTCTACCCAACCCCCAACAATCTGGCTTTTACCCACAACACACACCGCCCTCGGAAATGTCAATGGATGACTGTATAATCTGAAAACCCATGACTATTTCTCGGCCTTCCTCCCCACTGACCTCTTCACAATGGTCCACACTGTTCACCGCCCCCGCCCAGGAACCCTTCCTGCTTGGCATTCATAGTCCCGCACGCTGGCCTCTCCAGTCAGCCGGCTTTTTTCTCTGCAAGTATGTTTTTTGTCCTTCCACCTCCAGATGAAACAGTTCCTATGGGGCTGCCTTCAGCTGTCTCCACTGTTTCTGGGTTCTTACCTTATTGACTCCCCTCCACGGTGGCCTTCCTGTCTGCCCTGATGCTCTCCCAAGCCCTGTGTCTGCATTTCCTCTGCCTTCCGGACATCTACACCTGGATGCCCAGTAGGCACTCCAACACCATCCCCTACTTTGGCTCCCACTTCACCACACCCCCATTCTGCTCGCCATCCAGCTTTGCTTCCAGGCCACCATCATTTTCCCTTTCGATTTTTCTGTGCATCCACTCACTGCCAGGACAATCTCCTCTCATCAACATTTCCAGCATCACCTTCTCCTTTTCTGCCTCCACCCTGCATTACCCCTTGCCTGAACTGTGCTCCAGCCTTTCCCCTTTGCCGCTCCATCTACTGACACACTAACTTTCCTAAAGTCACTCTAGTCACATCCCTTCTCTGCTCAGAGACCTTCAATGGATCGCCACCACTTAGCAAACAATGATGGCGGTGACAATTATAGACCAGCACAGACCCAAACCACTACAATTCCTGTCCTATAAGTGAGAGGTGTAGTTCAGTACTTAAGAATTTATAGGTGTTTTTTTTTAATATTTTATTTATTAGAGAGAAAGAACAGGGAGAGGAGCAGGGGGAGAGGGACAAGCAGACTCTGTGCTCAGTGGGGTTCAATCCCATGACCCTGAGATCACGATCCCAGTGGAAACCAAGAGTCAGATGCTTAACCAACTGAGCCACCCAAGTGCCCCCACAAAGTTCTTATATACATATTATTTCATTTAATATTTACAACAATCCTATAAAAAAAGAACCCTGTCCTCTTTATGAGCGAGGAAGTAGAAGCCCAGAAGGGTTACGTGACTTGTCCATAGTCATTCTGTTAGTAAGAGGCAGAAAGGAATTCTTTCAACCCTAACTTCTGTTTCCCCTCCCAGTACACCAAGCCTACCTCTTACCCTCTGGCCAAGCACGACTGCACAGCTCTGTGCTTCCACACATATGTTTGTGCCTTTCCCCCGTAGTCTTGATCTGCACGTCCTACACATCCTCCAAGATGTGTCTTAAATGCCACCTCTTCTATGGAGATATCCTTGATCCCACCCCAACCTCTAAATGCGATTTGTATCTTTCTCCAGCATGGATTTTTTTAAAAAAGATTTTATTTATTTGAGAGAGAGCGAGCGCACACGAGCATGAGTGGGGGGAGGGGCAGAGGGAGAGGAAGAAGCAGATTCCCCACTGAGCAGGGGGACCGGACTCAAAGGACTTGATCCCAGCACGCTGGGATCAGGACCTGAGCTAAAGGCAGATGCTTAACTGACTGAGCCCCCAAGGCATCCCTCCAGCACGGACTTTACTCTGCCCTGTATTAGGTTTATTTGGAAACACACACATCTCCCTAATCAGAGGCACCATGAGATGAAATCATGGATCAGGGGAATCACTCAGCTCTACATTTAAATCTTTCTTCTACCATCTTCTATTTGAGTGACTTTGGGCTTCAGGTTCTTTATGTTTAAAACAGGTATGGATCATGCCTGTCTTGTAACGTGGTTGCTATGATGCTAGATCAGACCACACATGTATGATTCCTAGCAGTGGCTATAGGTACAGGAGAAACATTAGTTTCCCATTTCCTCTCCCCCTTTAGATGGAAGCTCCTTGAAAGCAGGTGTTCTGTAAAACACATTGCACCACGTCCTAGACATAGCTGGTGCTCAACAAGAGTTACAGAATTACATGTAAAGATGAATGATGTCGGGCAGCTAAGTCTAAATAGCCATCTGTCTTAATTCTGACTAGGTCAGGAGTCCTCAGTCCTGGCCCTATTGACATTTCAGGCCTGGTGGTTGTTGGGAGAAGGGCCGGGGTGCCTGCACACTGTAGCACGTCTGACTGCACCCTTGGCTTGGAGCTGCCAGATTCCAGTAGCAGCTCCCAAGTTGTGACAACCAAATACTAGTCACCAGACACTGCCCAACGTCCCTGGGGGACAAAACTGCCCCAGACTGGGAATGATTGCACCAGATACTCTGAGCATCCTCGCAATGATCCAGACATGTATCCAGAGTCTCCTTCTCAAGGGGCACTGGATACATGAAGAGGAAAAGGACAATGGCTCCGCTGTCCTGCAGCTCAGGAGTACAGAAGGCCATTTATGGGAGTGGCTTAATTACCACAATGTTTTAAGTGGCAAAATAAGAGCTCTGTGCGAAAAAGAACAGAGGAAACTTCGAGAGAGCTTCGTGGGTGGCATCTGAGACCGTGTCTGGAGGCGGTGTGGGGGCGGGTGGAAGGGACACACACCTGGAAGCAGGGCCAGCGTGCCAAGAGGGGGAGGCCAGGGAGGACGGGGGACCCCGGGAGCCGGGTGCAGGCTGCGTGGGCCCGGCAGGGGAGGCGGTTTGCAGGGGCGTCCGCAGGGTTCCCGGGATGGGAGGGAAAGGATCGTGTTTGTTCTCACCCAGTTCCAATGGCGGGTGGAGGGCTGGAGGGGCTAGAGGTCGGCCAGGAAGCTGTCATGAAGGGCTTCATGTGAGAAACGACCGAATGCCGAGAAAAGACAGTGGCCTTTGGATGGAAACCGAAGAGGTAGCTGGAAGTGGACGGGAGGGCAGGGAAGAAAGAGTGGGAAGAGGCCAGAGGGGCAAGGAGCTGATGAGTGGGAAGTGATCCTCCAGGAGGATGCCTGGGTCTGCACAGCCCAGCATCCCCCTCCCCGCCACGGGGCGACCAGGACCTGGAAGGAGGCCCCCAGCAGCCAATCGAGCTCCGTGAAACGCTGTGACGGAAATTTCCAGAACAGCGTGAGGACAAGGAAAACCTATACATGCAACCTGCCAGGGCAGACTTCTTCGGTTTAGGAGCAGATGGAGTGGAACCTGAAGGAGGAAGGAGGGTTATGAAGGGTTTTGGAAATGCGAGTGGAACCTGAAGGAGGAAGGGGGGTTATGAAGGGTTTTCCTGGGATGGCAGGCTGCCGTTTAGGGAGCTGAGGGAGAGCAGGAGGAAAACCATGGAGGGAGGCCTGAGGAGGAGATAAGGGGCAGGATGACCTTAGAGAGAAGGGGCTGTGGTGGAGGAGGGACCGCAGCAGGCATGTCACAAGGCCAGAGAGAAGCCACCAAGCCATCCTCCCCTGGTGGTCTCTCCTCTCTGTGAAACGTGGTGAGGTCATTGCTAAGAGGAGGGTCACTGAGGTGGGTAGTGTGGAGTGTGCTGTGGGTGAGGTGGGCGGGGCTCACAGCAGAGCCCTGGGGACCAGAAGTCAGTGGGTGCTAACAGTGACCTCCCCCCCACCAGAGCAGCAGGTATCTTTGTGGTATTTTATTATTATTTTTATCTAAATTCAATTTAGTTAACATAGAGTGTATTATTAGTTTCAGGGGTAGAATTCAGTGATTCATCAGTTGTGTATAACACCCAGTGCTCATTACATCATGTGCCCTCCTTAATGCCCATCACCCAGTTACCCCATCCCCCCACTTACCTCCCCTTCATCAACCCTCAGTTTGTTTCCTAGAGTTAAGAGTCTCTTATGGTTTGCCTCCCTCTGTTTTTATCTTATTTTATTTTTCCTTCACTTTCCCTATGTTCATCTGTTTTGTTTCTTAAATTCCACATATGAGTGAGATCATATGGTATTTGTCTTTCTCTAACTTATTTTGCTTAGCATAATACCCTCTAGTTTCATCCACATCATAGCAAATGGCAAGATTCCATTCTTTTTGACAGCTGAGTACTATTCCATGGTGTGTGTGTGTGTGTGTGTGTGTGTGTGTGTGTGTGTGTGTGTGTGTACACAACATGGTACCCTCTTATTTATGTCCTCACATTCGGAGTCAACAAGATGTCCTGCTTCTGAGACCCATGAAGGTCTACTGGATGCTCTGGGAGCCAGAGCTGCAGGTCAGTTGCTCAGAATTTAAACAAATACCATACCTGCAGAGAAGAAAACAAGTGGGCAGTCTTTATTTTTCTAGGAAAACTGCTATTTTCCATGAGTTTATTCTATTTTACTTGGGTATAAACATTTCAAAACAAAAACATCCACTGAAGCATGAAGCATCTAACTAATGAGAACAATGGGCTCCTTCCCCTCTTCTGTTTTCATCTCCACCCAGCAGCCTTCCTTCTTTGAAAGCTTTTACTTTAGTGTCACATAAAAGTGAACAATGGGGCGTCATCACCTAAGACCATGCATGTAATGTGTGAAGCTTCGTCACTGAACTGTCCTCATGTTACCGACCTTTTCTCAGGAGTGTTTGACACATTATAACATTTGAGCAACATGCTAAAATTCAAAGACTTATAGCACTTACATTTCTGATCAAGAAATGATTTTTTCCATCTGAATCCACACACAAAAAAATTCACCTACACTTGACCAATCTGAGAACAAAAATTTAATATAGCTTTTATAAATTCAGTTTTATATTAATTTTATAGAATAGAACTGCAAAGACCAAAAATTATCTACATATAGCTTTGCTTTCAACTGGTAGGAAGACATGAAATATGCAGCATTATTATTGTCATGTCTTAACTCTACTGAGACAAGGAAAAACACAAGTAGTAATTATTATACTCATGAACAAGGATCAGCGAAAAAATTAATAAAATTTCTGGGGCGCCTGGGTGGCTCAGTCGGTTAAGCATCTGACTCTTGTTCTCAGCTCAGGTCTTGATCTCAGGGTTGTGAGTTCAAGCCTGGCATTGAGCTCCACACGGGATGTGGAGCCTACTTAAAAAAAAAAAGTTAGCAAAATTTCTGTAATTTTATTTTATTTTATTTTTTAAGATTTTATTTATTTATTTGACAGAAAGAGATTACAAGTAGGCAGAGAGGCAGGCAGAGAGGAGGAAGCAGGCTCCCCACTGAGCAGGCAGCCTGACATGGGGTTCAATCCCAGGACCCTGAGATCATGACCTGAGCTGAAGGCAGAGGCTTTCACCCACTGTACCCAAGATTGCCATAATTTTAAAATGCTAGAATGCAAATGAGATTTTAGAAAGGGAGGGATGGTTCTGTTTTTGTTATGTACAAACAGGAGGGAGTGAGATTCAATACATTTACTGTAACAAAACCTAACTGAATGATTTACCCCCCTATAATAGGACTGTGCCTTCTGCTCCTTAGAGAAAAAGCTCTTCAAGTACTCTTACCACGGTGCGTGTGTCTGTGTGTGAACTGCATATTTCTTAGAAGCTGCAAGGAAATTGACCAGGGCATGGGCAATCTCTACAGGAGGTGCAAAAAAGCACTTGTTATTTACACTTTAAACATTTTTTATTTAGGGGCACCTGGGTGGCTCAGACGGTTAAGTGTCTGCCTCTGGAGCTCAGGTCATGATCTCGTCGTCCTGGGATTGAGCCCCACGTTGGGCTCTCTGTTCAGCAGGGAGTCTGCTTCTCCTTCTCCCTCTGTGCTTGCTCTCTTGCTCTCTCTCAGATGAGTAAATAAAATATTCAAAAAAATTTTTAAGATATTATTTATTTATTTGTCAGAGAGAGAGAGAGAAAGCACGTACACAGCTGGGGGAGCAGCAGGCAGAGGGAAAAGCAGGGTCCCCACTGAGCAGGGAGCCCGATGATGGACTCAATCCCAGGGCCCTGGGATCATAACCTGAGCTGAAGGCAGATGCTTAATTGTCTGAGTCACCCAAAATTTTTTTGGGTGCCCCTAAAATTTTTTAAAAAATTTATTCAGTCATTCACTGAATTGCTCACTGACTACCTATCATAAGGCAGGTATTGGGCCAGGCCCTGGGAAGGTTTTAAGATGAACATGACATACTTCTTACCTTCAGATTTTGAAAATGTTAGTTGGAGAGATAGGTATACTACCAAATATGGGGAAGGGAGTTATCAGAAAAAGATACATAACCCCCAGCTAGAAGGTTGTTTTAATCCAGTCTTCTGGTTACTGATAAGGACAGAAAGGGCAAGAAGGGAGATCCGGATGGGTCAGAACGCAAGGGTGGGAGCCAGAGGGCACGGAAGCTGCAGGAGCACCTGGTTCTGGGCTCAGGGCAGCTCTGGGCAACACAGCAGGAGTCTGTAGATTTCACTCAAATGCAGTGTCATCAACAGGACTCCAAAATCCCCAGTCTGCTTCTCTCTGTCCTGCTATCAATGGGCTTTCTTTTCTTACTCATACTTTTCTCTTCTCTTCTAACCTGGGGTCCTAGGAGGCCTGGCATGATCACAGACACTCTATACCTCATAACTACTCAGCTGAGATTCTCACCTCTTCTGGGTTCTTAGCTCGATCCCAGTAAAAGGAAGACAGAGAAGAACTGATGGCTCCAGGTTTTCTCTTCCAGTCCGGGTCCCAGCCCCTGGCTGCACCGTGGACTGGTTACCCCTGAGCCAGGGGGCAGAGGATATAAGCCCCTTGGCCGCTGGGGTTGAAGGGCTAAGCGCCTGCATGAATCACATCACCAGGGAAGGTGGAGACAAGATTTCCCGGAGGATGTGCCCTTAGCTGGTCTTGATATCCAAGGAGGGCTTGAAGACAGACTGGAAGGTGGGGTGGGATACCCCAGATAGAAAGCAGAAAAGTAAATTCAGTTAGGCTAGAATACTTTGTCCTTCAACACCTGCAGGAGAAGAACCTGGAGAAGGAAGACTGAGGCCAGATCATAAGGTGGGTGTGTGCTGTGTAAGGAGACTGGATTTTATTCTGGGGCAAAAGGGGGGCATTGGGGGAGTGGAAGAACAGGAGCTCTGCTCCCAGAATATTCCTCTGGCAGTTTAGTGCAAGGTGTACTAGAAAGGAGATGCAAGATGTGGGAAGTCTGGTTGATCTCATGCCTAGCTCCAATCCTAACTCAAAGACTAGAGGCCAAGTACACCCATCGGGGGCTACTGCATGGTCTGCATGGAGACTGACCAGGGCCTGAATCAGTGCACAGCCCATGGCAGTGCAAGTGGGCCACATGTGGGCAGCAGAAACAAGGCAAGTGTGTGCAAGCACAGGAACATTGCATGAAATTACTTAGGGTATAAGATCCGTGTGCCCTGGAACACCATCTGAGTCATGGAGCACAAGAAGGGGAGATGAAGGTCAAACACAACTGACATACGGGGAGAAGGTGCCTGCTTACTGAGGGCACATGACATGATGCTGAGATCCTTCAAGAAGCCCCTGAGAGTCACCAGAAGAGAAAATGAGGTCTCAGGGCTAGGGAGTGACAGTGAGGGGCAGAGCAGGCGGTGACGAGGAGGTCTGGCAGCCACAGTGGGATAAAGTGTGGCCACAGCAATGGACCCTATGGGCTGCAGTGTGAGCCCTTGTCACAAACACCTTGCTAAGGTTAGTGCCACTCCCAGGGAGAGGGGGACTGAGAAGGGGTTACATATGTGGGTACAGTGGATGTCAAGGGTGCCTGGGAAGGAGAAGAGGAGAGGTCTGCAATGGGAACTGGGACTAGGAAGTATGTGTGGAGGGGGCCGGGCTGCAGAAAGCCTGCCATGGGAAACCATGCGTACAAATACTGCACTCTCGTCCCTTCTTTCTGACCCTCACCTTCCAGGTAACCGCACAGCCACCGAGGCTCCGGGTGAGAGGGCTGTCCAGCCCCGAGTGTAAGCATTTGGGATTTTATCAAGTACAACGGAGAAACCGCTGAAGAGCCGAAGCAAGGGGACATGATCCCTGTAACTGTGTGAGGACTAGATTATGTGTCAGCAAGGGTGGGAACGAGACAGCCAATTAAAAAACCTACTGCAGCTCTCTGCGGGTGGGGTGGAGGGGTGGTGTCTTGGATCCATGTGGTGGCAACTCAGATGGAGAGAAGCAGCTCTGCTAGGGAGCCAGCTGTGAGGACAGAAGGGCCAGGGAGAGTGCCCAGGGTTTGGCTTGACCCCTGAGGTACCATGTTTGTACCCTCTACTGAGAAGAGAGTAAAACACAGCTAGACTTCTGTGATGCCACAGATGCCTATTAGACAGCCAAGTGGAGATGGCAAAGAAGCAGCCAACAGTGGGCCTCCCTCGAGGGGAGTCTGGGCCAGAGGTGAGAGACTGGGAGTTATCTGTGTCCGGGCAACATTAAGACATGGGCCCATGAGATCTTCCAGGGAGAGTCCTGGAAAGAAGAAATGCAGGCCCGGGACAGTCCCTGAAGAGTCCAGAGAAGTTACCAAGAGGAGAAAGAAAATCAAGGCCTGATGTGATGGAAGTGAAAAGAGGAAAGTCTCAAGAAAGAGTGACCAGTCATCGCTGTGGGGCACTGCGGAAATGTCCAGGGAGATGCGGATGTTTGCAGGGGGCTTGTAAGAGACTTCGAGAAAGCAGTCAGTACAGAGCGCTGAGGCACAGGAGTGGCTTGCAGGGCGCTGCACAGGGAAAGGCAGGCAAGGAGGCAGGAAAGAAGGGCGTGTAGACGTCCTTCCAAAAGGACAGCAGAGACACAGGGCAGTGGCTAGAGCCGGGATGGTTGTGGAAGCAATTCGCAGAGATGCAAAACCATCATATCTGTCCATTCCAGTGTGGGGGAAAATGGTGGGGTGGGAGCGAAGGGGGAACACTTAAATCCCTGTGGAAGAGAAGAGATGGGAGGCAGGGCATAAACAGGGGGACCGATGTGTAATGGGACAGGGACACTCCCTCCGGTGCAACAAGGAGCAGAGGGCAGGTCTGTGGATTTGCTGGTGGGCAGGTGAGGTTCTCAGCTTCTCTGTGAAGTACACAGAGATGTCCTGAGCTGAGAACGAGGATGTGAGTGTGGGTGTACACACAGGAAGTCAGGAGCTCGAGAAGGGGGTGTCGAAGTCATCTTGGAGACTCAGAAAATAAACGACTAGGAAGTGGCCCCTGTCTCGCGGGGCTGATTGGAGCCCATTGGAGTCTGTGGTCATGAACCAGCTGTGCAACCAGTTCCTGTAGCTGTGAGGTTCCATCCAGCCATGTGTGGCTGGGCTGGGGTGGCCAGACGTGGCTCAGGTCACCAGGGGTCACAAGTTACTGGGTGAGGCAAACATGGCAGAAGGAGAGGGGAGAGAGACTGCTGGGGGCTTCTGCAAGGGGATAATTCCAACGAAGGGCCCTACATGTAGGCTGGGGAAGGAGGCCACCCTGTTGGCGAGGACATGATGGGCCATGGCCCTGGGGCCCTCAGTGCTGTGTGAGCTGCTCTCACAGGGTAAGAGGAGGGAATGTGGTGGCTGAGCTTGGAGGTGGTGCATTTGTTGGAATGATGAGGCCTAAGGCATGACTGCATAAGTGGGTGACCGAGGTGGGTAGAGAAGCACTTGGGAGGGGAACAGCAGCGGGGTATCGGGTGGGCGTCATCCTTATGAGGCCCACAGGCCACATTCCCAAGAAGCAATTATAGGGGCATTGTGAACCTGGGAAGTAGGAGCTAACATCACGAGTCCAGGAGGAAAGCTGACCAAGGCACTGGTGGTGAGCGGTCCAGCCAGCCACTGAGGAGCCGCAGGGAAGGAAGGAGGAAAGAGGCAAGTCATGTAAGCTCATCAACCTCCCTCCCCCCAGCCCCCTGCCCCTGGAAGGCTGCAGGGAAGGCTGTGTGAATTCAGGGACATTTCAGACCAGGAAGGGGGGCGGTGCTCAGAGAAGAGGTGGAAGGGAGTTGCTACAGCCATACTGGTGCCCAAAGGATACCAGGTGAGGGCTGGGGCAGGCAGGGGCTGCTGTACGGTACATCCGCCT
>LNAC01000317.1:333314-346147 GCA_002007465.1 Ailurus styani | reverse complement strand
GGGGGGGGGGGGGGGGGGGCGGGGTGGGGTAGGCTCTACTAGCCAATGTCCCTTTCTCGTCTGTACCCTGCAGCCTGGCTCCTCTCCATTTATAAAGGTCCACAGGCAGGCCCACACTGCAGAAGCCCAGCTGCCTGGCTACTTGAGAACTTTCTACCAAAGGGTTTTGGGGAAAGAATGGGCAATTGCTCTCGGGGAAAGAATGGGCAATTCAGAGAAAGCAGAAGAAAACTGGAACAAAGAATGAGAACAGCTGGGTTAAGAGAGGAAATGAGGACCAACTCTGAGGAAAAGGTGGGGAAGGGCCGATTAAGAGGAATACTTAGAACACTGTGTAACATATGGTACGTGGTCAGTTTTGTTTTTTTTATCATATTTATTTATTTATTTTTAAAAGATTAATTTATTTATTTGAGAGAAAGAGTGCATACATGCACACAAGTGGGAGAAGGGGCAGAGAGTGAGGGAGAAGCAGACTCCTTGCTGAGCAAGGAGCCTGACATGGGGCTCAATTCCAGGACCTTGGGATCATGACCTGAGCCAAAGGCAGACAACCAACCGACTGAGCCACCCAGGTGCCCTGAGGTCAGTTTTTTAAATTAAAAAATCAAAACATTCAAGACTGCGAAAGAAAATAATGGGTCTTAAGGCATATCTAAAAAGAAAATCTATAGCTGCTGTGACCTGTGAGTCGCACTCCCTGTTTAATTGCTCTGTGCCAGTCTCCGGCCACGTGGACCCACGGCACAGCCCTGATCAGAATCAGCAGAGTCCCAACCAGGCTGGGTCTGAGTTGCTCTCAGGCTGCATGGGCTCCTCAGCAGAAATGCAAAGTAGGTCTCGAACTCCAAAGCCACAGGAAGTCTGGTCCAGGTGATTCGCAGTTTTCATTTGACATTTGAAGAGCTGCAGTCAGCTCTAAATTATATTCTGAATAGCCTAACTTATGCCATGACATAAATGGGGGTCACAGCCTGCCTGTATCAGATAGGCCATTCATTACAACCATTTGACTCTTGCTATCATTTTACACTGGGTTAAATTCTGATAAAGACCAAAATTCTGATAAAGATCATTTTGGTCTTTATCAGAATTTAGTTTAGTCAAAATGAGAGCAAGACACTAAAGATTCCTCTCTTAGTTGAAGAACATGAGAAGGAAGTATGATTGTTCCCTCATTTCAAGAAAACCATCATCACACCCCCATGTTCACTGCAGCATTTATTTAGAAAAGCCAAGACGTGGAAGCACCTAAGTGTCCATCAATGGATAAATGGATACAGAAAATGTGATCTACAATGAAATATTATTTAGCCACAAAAAATTAGGAAATCCTGCCGTTTGTGACAACACAGTTGAACCTGGAGGGCGTTACGCTAAGTGAAATAAGCCAGACGGAGAAAGACAGATACTGCATGATCTCACTTATATGTAGAATCTAAAAAAACCCGAACTCATAGAAACAGAACAGACTGGTGGTTGCCAGGAGTGGGGGGTGGGGGAAATGGTGAAGCAGCTTAAAAGGCACAAACTTCCAGTTACAAGATAACTGGGGCACCTGGGTGTCAAATAAATAAATACAATCTTTAAAAAAAAAACAAACAAAATAACTCAGTCCTGGGGATATAATGTATAGCATGGTGACTAAAGTTAATTTTGTATTATATATTTGAAAGTTACTAAGAGAGTAGGTCTTGAAAGTTCTCATTACAACAAGAAAAATTTGTAGCTATGTGGGGGGATGGAAATAAAACCAGCCTTACTGTGGCAATCATTTTGCAATATACACATATATCCAATCATTATGTTGTATGCCTAAAAGGGATACAATGTCATATGGTAATTATAGTGGCTGCCTGTTCAGCTCCCCACAGCCACTCAGCAAAAAAGGAATGAATGAGTTCTCTTCATTTGCAAATGGCACATGAATGTGGTTAGGTAGAGAATGATTCTTATCAAATGGTATTAAAATGAAATAAATAAAAAAATTAACCTGATGGAACATTAAAAGCCTGGAAAGACCACTCTCTGGCCCGTGATTTAGATAAAGAAACTGATCTCGGCACAAATACGTTTGACCTAAGTGTTATTCCCAATTCTAACCCCGCCACCAGCTCAGGGAAATCCCTTAAGCTTCTGTACTAGTGGCTCCGCAAGAGAAGTTAGAAGGTGTGAGGTTACATTTACACAATCACTGCATGTCAGATGGGTTAAGAAAAAGAAGGACAAGAGAGAGAAAAAGACCACACTTGAAAGCCTATGAACCTTCTCTGTCTCTCTCTCTTTTTTAAGGGGGGGGTTGTTTTATTGTGTTAAAAAACACATATCATTAAATTCACCATCTTAACCATTTTTAAGTGCACAGTATAGTAGTGTTAAGTACATTATTATGCAACAGATCTCTAGATCCTTTTCACTGTACAAAATTGAAACTTGACCCCCTCAAATACTTATGAACCTCTGCTCGTGAGGCTCAGGTGGGGTCCTGGGCTCTGAACCCACAAGATGAATAACCTCATCTTTAGAGAAGACAGAGATAAAGTATGGACAGAGTAGTGGGGTCCCTTCTTTTCACCCACACACTTAAAGGCTGGTGCTAAAGAAACAAGATCACAGCCAGCCGATAGTTAAACCAAAAATTCAAGTGTGTCTGTGCACTCACATGGAAAACACACGTTGTGTTCAGCTCTGGGTAAATTAAGTGCTATCAACATCGGACAAGAAGCTGTCTTTCTTTAAGATCTTAGTAGTTGGCCCAAAAGTTACTGTCACTTCTCTCTCTCTTTTTTTTTTTCAATATTCAACATACCTTGGAATCCTGAGACTATTTGGACAACATCTTCATACACCATTAGAGTGGCGGATCGTTCTGGAAGCAGGCCCAGGCTCAGTGAAGAAAATACTGCAGAAACAAAAACGGACATGAGGGAATTCTGAAATTTAAATAAAAACGCCCACTCTAATTTTGGGGGCACACTGCATTCTTTGTATTGTCCAATTTCGAATCAACAATACTGATTTTTAGGGGCACCTGGGTGGCTCAGTTGTTAAGCATCTGCCTTTGGCTCAGGTCATGATCCCAGGGTCCTGGGATCAAGCCCCACATCGGGCTTCCTGCTTGGTGGGAAGCTGGCTTCTCCCTCTCCCACTCCCCCTGCTTGTGTTCCCTCTCTCGCTGTGTCGCTCTCTGTCAAATAAATAAATAAAATCTTTATTTTATTTTATTTTTTTTNGATTACAAGTAGGCAGAGAGAGAGGAGAGAGGAGGAAGCAGGCTCCCTGCTGAGCAGAGAGCCCGATGTGGGCCTCGATCCCAGGACCCTGGGATCATGACCTGAGCCGAAGGCAGCGGCTTTAACCCACTGAGCCACCCAGGCGCCTTAAATAAAATCTTTAAAACAAAAACAAAACAAAACAAAAACCCTAATCCTGATTTTTAGTATTGTGACGTAATAAGATATATATTAGTTGGTGTCTGCCCCTGGTTCCTGACACAGAGCTCCTAACTCCCTTGTAATTTCCTGGGTGGTAGGAGGATCTTTTGTTCTAATGAGGCGACTCTGAGTGGGCTCCTGGATGGGGGCTGGCCACCAGAAAGCTGTAATGAGAAGCTTGGAACTTTCAGCCACACCCCTTCCACCTCCAGGGAGGGGAGAGGGCTTAGAGATTAAATTCAGAATCAATCATGTCTACATGATGAAACCTCCATGAAAATCCCAGAAGTACAGGGTTTGGGGAGTTTCCAGGTTGGTGAATGCACCTATGTGCGAGAAGAGTGGGACACCTCAGCTCCATGGGACAGAAACTGCCATGTTCAAGACCCTTCCAGACCTCGTCTGTGTGTCTCTTCCTCTGGCTGTTCATCTGTATCCTTTACGATATCCCTTAGAATAAGTTGGCAAATGTAAATAAATGTTTCCCTGAGTTCTGTAAGCCATCATGGCAAATTACTGAACCTGAGAAGGAGTCGTAGGCTCCCCTGATTTGGAACCAGCTGCCGGGAGGACAGGGGACAGACACGCTGGGAGTTGTGCGTGAGTTGGGGGGCAGTCTCATGGGACTGAGCCCTTCACCTGGGGGTCTGCACTGACTCTGGGTACTGTTAGAATTGAACTGAACTGTAGGACACCCAGTTGGTGTCCAGAGAGTGGGAGAATTGGTTGGATTGAGAAAAAGCCCCATTCATTTGGTGTTAGGAGTGCTGTGAATGGAGAGAAAGGAAACATTCTTCGTTTAAGTCTGATTAGGAAGACTTCCAAGATGCTAAGAGAATGCTATAATCTCTCATAGAACAACTGCTTAGGCTACAATAGTCAACTAGTTTTTATTTGCCAGAAGTTTTTCGGAAAGTATCTGACTTTCTTCACATTAGGAATATACTACACACTATATGAATGTAAAATATATAAAGTTAGATATTAATGTTAAAAAACGACTTTAAAAATATGTGCTCAGGTTAACAAATGCCACATGATAGAAGAACATGCTCCCATATTCTGGAAACTAATGAGATGATAGCACTTGTGCTATTTTTAAAATCCTTGCTTAAGTACCCAGACTTTCAACTAAAAAATTCACAAAGCCTACATGTTTTCTGGGTAGAACATGAAGCTAAGAGAAAACAAATAAATGCATTATGGAAAAACAATACTCATTAAGGTCACTAAACCCTTAGTAACATATCAGACATTATTCTAACTGCTTTAAATTTGATAATTTATTTAAATCTCAAAACAACTCTAGGGCAGCACTTGGGTGACTCAGTTGGCTAAGCCTCCAACTCTTGGTTTCAGCTCAGGTCATGATCTCAGGGTCCTGGGATCAAGCTCCCTATTGGGCTCCATGCTCAGCAGGGAGTCTGCTTGAGATTTTCTCTCGCTCTCTCTCTGCCCCTCCCTCTGCTCCCACATGCACATATGCTCTCTCTCTCTCAAATAAATAGATAAATCTTAAAAAAAAACCAACCCAACTCTATGAAATAGATATTATTAACTTGTCCATTTAACAGCTAAGGAAACAGGCTTATAGATAAGGAATTAACTTGTCCAAGATCCCACCACTGGTAAATACCAGAGCTAGGACTTAACTCTGGAGTCTGTTCTCAAACGATATGCTACACAGACTCAAATTCAAAGACCCACTGGGCTTTATCCAGTTCAAGTTTAAAGATGAGGAAAGCAAGGTCTAGAGAGGTAAAGTGACTTCCTGGAAAAATAAGAGGGGCCAGAAATATCAAGTGGTGAGAATATCTGTCACCTAGCACTACTGGCTCTTAATAGTGCCAGGAGGGAACCAATGAGCTGGCTTTGGACATGACCTCTCTTTTCACATCCCCTCTACAGCCAACTTATTGAGCTGCTTATATACAAGGCCCAGTGCTCGATGCATGGAACAGATCAATGCTGGAGGCAATCTGGGCTGGCGAGGCTCTACATTAGAAGGGGTCAGGGGCATACAAGTGGGAAGGTGGTCGTTGCCATGAGCAACCCAAGAATGCACCTTGGTGCTATGAAACTAATCTGGTGGTTCCTCAAAATATATCACACACAGAGTTACCATCTGAGCCAGCAATTCCACTTCTAGGTAGAGACCCAAGAGAACTGAGAATGTATGTTCACACAGTAACCTGTAAGTCAATGTTCATGGAGGCATGATTCATAATAGCCAGAAAGTGGAAACAACCCAATATCCACCAACCAATGAGCAGATAAACAAAATGAGGTCCATCCCTACAATGGAACATCATTCATCCATAAAAAGGAAAAACATACTGGTTTTACAACACGGATACACCATGAAAATACTACTTGAAGTAAAAGATGCCAGACACAGAAGGCTCCGTATTGTAGAACTCCATTTATCTGCAATCTTCAGAATAGGCCAACCACAGAGACAGAGAGGAGACTGGTGGTTGCCAGGACCTGGGGGCCATGGAGGGTACAGAAAATATTCTGGGATTAGTCAGGGGCGATGGTTGTATAATCTTGTGAACTACACACTTCAAAACGGTGGACTTAATGGTATATGAATTATAATTTTAAATACAAAAACAACAGAAAGAGAATAAAAAAAGAAAAGAATTCATCTTAGGATTTCAAAGTTGGGAGAAAAGTCCACTTCAGGTTGGGGGAGGGGGGATCAGGGAAGGCCTGTGAGCTAGGAATAAAGCAGGGAGACCCCACCGTGGATAAATCCTTCATAGCCACTTCAGAGGGACACCTAACCTTCTTTGACAATGACCCCTTCTCCCAAAGGCACTGGGTCTCGAACGGACCGGAAGAAATGGTCATTGTAGTGATGCTGCCTTCGTGATCGTCCTGTCCCATGGGAGAGCTCACACACCTCCCAAGGGGCACTTCCTGGGCCCCAAAAAGCTATGTGCCGACTACTGTGGGGGCTCTGAGCTCTGAAGTCACCTGTGATTGGTCTCTCGAGATGTGTGTGACCATCGCAGGGTGTTCTGTAAACGCTTCTAATCAAAAACACTTGGTACTTACCTATAAGGCGTCCACTCTAGCAAATGTTCTCAAGCCTTACTTCCTGGAGAGAAAAACGACCTCTCGTGATGAGGGGGCTGTGGCCCCAGAGGTACCACTGGGGCTGGGAGGGAAGGGACTGAATGCCCCTGGGAGTTGGAAGGGGGGGCAGAGAGACCCTTGGACCCCCATCACAGGGGAGATGCTGATGTCTGGAGGTTCTTGTCCTTCCAGATAGACGTTTGTTTTTTCGGTAAGGAGAGAGAAAGGAATGTCTAACTCTCCCTGCGAGAGTCAGGAAGACTTCACGGAGCAGCAAACAGCCAGGCTGGGCATGAAGACCCAGGACAAGCTCTCCAAGAGAGCATCAGTCAAGGAGTATCAGTGCCGACAAATACAGGGCAGGTCAGATTCGGCAAGAGAATAACAAATTGCCCAGGCATCTAGACCATGAGGTATGTAAGGAAGAAGTGGCTAGGGAAGGAGGGTCTAAACTTTATCCTGGGGACCCGGAAGCCCTTTAGGCAGACATGTAACATAATATGTATATATTATATACACATAATATGTATACATAATATGTGTATATATATATATATGTAGGTATATGCTTTTAAGACATGAATGCTCACTGAATACAGAAGGAGGTGAGAAGGGGCAGATGGACCAGGTCAGAGGCCGCTGCAACAGGCTAGGTTAGAGCCATAACTATGGAGATGGGAATAATTAAGAGGTGGTCTTACAGTCTTTTGTTGATGGACTGCATTTTCCACAACTGAATCTGTTTTACCTGTTCGCCAAGGGTAAAGACTACTCTCCTTATGTTGGGCTTCCCCCTCTCCATTTTACACCTCCCTCCTTGAAAGGGCAAAACCAACAAAATGAGAAATGTGGTCTTGGAGAGCTGTGATGGGTCCCTGTGTGGGGGACAGCCGGGAAAGGGTGGGGTGAGAACCCAGGGGTCTTCATGCCTAGTCCCAGGCCCTTCCAATGAAACCACATAATTTCCATCTTTTGACTCATTTAAGAAAACAGATATTATGGAAATGGTTGCTTTTTCTCAAGTGATCACGTTAATAAAGTCAAAACAAATGTAATTCCAGTACACTGAACCCTCATTATTTGTGGATTCAGTGTTTGCCAATGCACCTCCCTACTAAAGTTAATTTGTGACCCCACAGTCAATCCTCATGATGCTTTATACGTGCAGTGCAGAGCGGTCAACAATTCGAGGCCCAGTTGCACGCATTCCCAGCTGAGGTCAAACAAGGTGATGCTCTGCCTTTCCCTTCCAGCCCTCAAGTCATTTCAAACTACAGGCTAAACGCATACTGTAAGTGTCCTCTGGAGATTTATTTCGTACCAAGTTTTTCACATTCCTGTGCTTCCTTTGGTGATTTCACTGTTTAAAATGGCCCCCAGGCCCAGAGCTGCTGTTCCTAACTGTGGGAAGGCTGGGAGGTGCTTATGGGAAAAATGTATGTTAGATAAGCTCTGTCCAAGGAGGAGTTATAAAGCTGTTGATCAGGAGTTCCATGTTCATGAATCAGCAGTATATAGTAAATCATGTTTTTTTTTTTTAGAAGCTTTTTAAATTTATTTATTTGAGAGAGAGAGCACAAAAGGGGGGGCGGGGAGCAGAGGGAGAGGGAGAAGCAGACAACCCACTGAGCAGGGAGCCCAATTCAGGCTCAATCCCAGATCTCCCACGACCCTGAGATCATGACCTGAGCCGAAGGCAGACACTTATTTAAATGACTGAGCCACCCAGGTGCCCCTAAATCATGTGTCTTTAAACACCCCAAAACACACATAAACCAAGGTGATGTATTGCTTGGCTGATAAAAATGTTATGACAGGAAGCCCGTAGGACCCTAACCTTGAATTTCCCCTAAAATCCATGGCTCAGTATTGACTACCCCCGGGGTCCATGGTGACTTTAGAGAACATACTGATACTTTGTGCAGCTGCTCTCCCAGCAAAGGTGGAGTTGACGTGTAGGGCTACCATTTGAACTTCCCTGGATTGTTTCCAGTGATTTCTCCATGTGAAAAATGGAGGCGGTCAAATATTTTCTTCATATATAAACCCCCATGCTTTGGTGGGTTCATAATTTTGAACTCAACAATGCCGGTGAGTTCATGGCTCTTATCTCAACAATGCGAATGATTCCCAAACCTCCAAACCCCTTGAGCCCTCAAGTCATCTCAAACTACAGGCTAAACACATCTGTGTCCCAGAGACAGCTCAAAACCAGTGTCCCCTCCACTAAACTCATCATCAGTGATGACCCCTCTCATCCTGCCCTCCCATCTCCCCCACCTCCACTAGCACCTGCATTCACCTCTGCCTGAGCCTCAAGCCTGGACAGAGGATGCACAGGGGAGTGGGGGAAGAATAATGGGGCTTTTTCCTAACCCAAAGCATCAACTGAGTCAATTTGAGGGAACCATGGAGTGGTGGGTCTCCCAACCCCATTGTTCATCTGTTTCATCCACTCTATCACCAGCTAGAAACCCAAGATTCAACTTAAATTTCTTCTGTTTTGTCCTTTCCCTTCACTGTCTCTCACTTGTTCCCAGAGGCATTCTGCATTTTGTCTGTGAAATATTTCTCAGGTTTATTCCCTTTTCCTCTAAGATTTTTCCAAATGATCTCCTCAGTTGTATGTATATCAAATCCACTTTCCATAGCTCACAAAGCAGAGTCTCCAATGTTAGTAAATGCTTTTATCCATAAGTGGAGTGTGTGTGTGTGTGTGTGTGTGTGTGTGTGTGTGTGTGTGGTGGGGGGTTACTTGTTAAATTGCAGACTTCTGGATCAATGTCCCTAGACTGAATGGATGAGTTCTGGGATCTGTTTTTGTTGTTGTTGTTGTTGTTGNTACCTTGATCCCTTACTTCTCTCTGGTTACAGCCATTTTTCTATTCTGCTTCATAGCAGACCTTCTTCTTCTTCTTCTTCTTCTTCTTCTTCTTCTTCTTCCTCTTCTTCTTCTTCTTCTTTTTTTTTTTGGTAAGATTTATTTATTTGTGAGAGAGAGAATGCAAACACAAGGGAAGGGGGTTGTGGGGCATAGGGACAGAGAGAGAAACTTTAGCAGGTTTCCACAGTCAGCACGGAGCCTGATGATGCGGGGCTCGATCCCAGGACCCTGAGATCACCACCTGAGCCCAAACCAAGAGTCAGATGCTGAACCAGATGCTGAACCAACTCCCCCACCTGGGTGTCCCTTACAAGCACCTTCTAACGCTAATATCTATTCATCCTCCAGATCAGCTTCCCTCCCACCCCCTCCTGGAAGCCTTTATTCCCTCACCTAGGCTGAACTTTCCTCTTCCAGCATCCCCTACACATACATACCCATTAGATGGGAATGGCTTTGGTGGCTGACCATACAAGCCCCCAACTAAGCTACGGACTCCCTGCAGGCAAGCTCTGTGTCTCCAGATCGCTATTTTCAGTGGAAGGGCAGTGCCTGGCACATAATAGGTACTTAGTAAATGTAAACTGAACTAAAGAGAATTTTGTGAATGAGGCTAGATGCCAGGGCTTTATGGGGTAGGGACAGCCACAGTTGTCTCCCATGTGTCCGCAGAGGCAGTGGGGACCCTGATGGAGTGTGTCTAGCGGTGCAGTGGCACGGAGATGAACACTGACATTGGTATTTTGCCAGTCACTGTGCTATTTATTGAGCCCTCCTGCGTTTTAGACACTGTAAGGTCGTTCAGGTATGTTCTCTGCTTTTTAATCAGAACAGCTCTGCCAGGTGGTATTAGCTCCATTCTAGAAAGATTGGCAAGGAAGCTCGAGGTGCTCAAGCAGAGACTGGGGGCCACAACCAGGTTAGCCGAGTTCCAAACTCCACCCTGGCAGCGTCTCCCTCCAGCCCTCAGCCCCTCCTTGTCCCTAATCTTGGTGCCAACAGATAATGCGGATGAGGTGCTAGCGGCAGCCTGAGGTGAGGGGACAGAAGGGGGGGGAATTTCAACTCCCCCCACCCCCATCCCAGGCTGAATCTGTGTCAGGCACCATCTTGCCCTGTGGGAGACAAGCGTTATGAAGTGGTGAGTGGTAACTTCATACAGTGATTCATAATAAGAAATATGTATCCGACCTTGGTCCTGTTTCTGGACCACAGCTCCTAAACCCATGGAATTTCTTACGTGATAAGAGCCATAAAGGTGACTTGTGTTATTCATAACATGTCCCTTTCAATGTGGGTTTAGCTAGTGAGGTGACTTCCCGAAAGCCCCTAGATAACGGAATGGTGGGGGCTGGTTGGCCGGAGAACCAACCAAGATGGAACTTTCAGCCTCACTCCCTTAACCGAGGGGAGGGGAGAAGAGCTGAAGGTGCTATCAGTCACCAATGGCCACTGAGTTCATCAGTCCTGGTTATGTCATGAGGCCTCCATACAACCCCAACAGGATGAGGTTCAGGAGCTTCTGGGTAGATGTACACATGGAGGTCCTGGGAGGGTGGTATGCCCAGAGAAGGCGTGGAGATGCTGTGCTCTTCCTACATCCCTTGCTCATGTGATCTCCCCCATCTGGCTGTTCCTTTAACAGCATTTGTAATAAACCAGTGATCTAGTCAGTAAACTGTGTTCAAAACAAAAACCGAAAAAACCCCACAGGCCCAAAATGGTGTCACTTAGGCCAAATCACCAAACTAGAATTTAATACCTCACTTAACCTAACTGCAGTTTCAACCTCTTCCAGAAATTCAGTTTTAACTGGGTCAGTCAGGAATTTTTTTGATCGGCATCAGTGACATTATCTGTCACAGGGCCCCTCTCCATTTCCCCTCAAAAGAAGATGAGGTGACCCACCTAATAAGATCCCCTGCCCTTCCCCCTAAGGAAATGTGACCTTGCCTGAAACAATCCTTTCTTTTCTTTTGCTAATAACTCCTCACCCCACCCTCCTTCCTACAAAAACCTTCCCTTTTGTGCAACTCCTTGAAGCTCCCTCTACTAGAGAGATGGATGCTGCCTGATTCATGAATCACTTAAATAAAGCCAAACAGACTTTCAAATTTACTTGGCTGACTTTTGTTTTTTACCAACTGTTTCCCTGCATTCTGTGAGCCACTGCGGCCAAGGAGTTGAACGGAGGAGGGGGTTGGAGAACCTCTGATTTACAGCCAGCGTGTCAGGAGCCCAGGGGACATGGACTAGTGATTGGCGTCTGACGTGGGGGCGGGGTGAGGGGAGTGATGTGGGACTGAGTCCTTCACCTTGGGATCTGATGCTGTCTCCAGATGGATAGTGTCAGAACCAGATTAAATTGAAGAACCCCCAGCGGGCATCCGAGCATCTGAGAACTGCTTGCTGTATGAAAACACCCCACATGTTGGGTGATCAAAAGTGCCGGAAGTGAGGAAGAATACTGAGGAAACACGCAGGAGTGGGTTTTCCCTTAGCAGGTGAGAAGGGAGAAGAGAAAGACAGCATCCCCATCACCCCCTGCCTCTTTTGCCAGTGTTCTCTCAGGCCCCGTGAAGCAGAACAAGAGAAGGTCCATTCCAGAGCCCTGCCTCAATACCCTCCTGTCAGAATCAACAAGGTACAAAAGAGGATGTTGGGCAAATGGGCAGAAACTCTAAGGTTTTTGATTCCGTTGTGTGTGTAAACTGAGGGAGTGCCTCCGCCTGCTTCATACAGGACCCCATCTTTTCTTCATGAAGCCCCCAAAGGCAGGGGCATCTGGGTGGCTCAGTCGGTTAAGTGACTGCCTTCAGCTCAGGTCATGATCCTGGGGTCCTGGGATCAAGCCCCACATTGGGCTCCTTGCTCAGCAGGGGGCCTGCTTCTCCCTCTGCCTGCTGTTCCCCCTGCTTGTGAGCACACTCTCTCTCTGACAAATAAAATCTTAAAAAAAAAAAGCCCCCCCCCCAAAATAAAGCAGAGACTAAAAGCCCTATTCTTCTGATCACCTGCCATCCACCTTAAAAATCGCTTCTGTGCCTGATTCCAGCACTAGGCCAGACCACGAGCTCTGCTTTAGGGAGCAGTTCGGATGGCCTTACCGGGTAATCGGATGGGCTTCCACGGGGCAGAGTTTGGCACGTAGGCGTGCTTGGTGGCGGTGACGATCAGCTGACTGCCGAGCTTATACTGGAACTTGATGAAGGCCACGCCATCTGTCCCTGACGTGCCAGAGGCGATGGATACCTGGTTGGTGAAAATCTCGATGAGTGCATCTGGGACAGGCTGGTGGGTGCTGGCATCACTGATGTGGACCTTCAGGGTCACCTCTGGAGTGAGGAGAAAGCAACAAAGAACAACCGCTATTACCTGGCCCACCTCAACAATTCTGCTGTAGCTGATGGGATTGTGCATGGGGGGGTGGG
>LNAC01000317.1:266589-333056 GCA_002007465.1 Ailurus styani | reverse complement strand
TGGGGGGTGGGGGAGGTGGGCGGTGCTGTGCTAAGCAAATCTAGAGCCACATCCAAAATAGGAATCTTTAGAACCAGGGAACATGTTCTTGTTAGGGAATCCTTTTTACTTTACACGATTTCCTTTTTTTTTTTCCCCCATGGCCCATGATAAACTGCCTTCCACTTTGCTCCTCCCTGCTCACCCCAACAAATAACGGAGAGAATTCTATCCCTTTAAGACACTGTGTGCAAACACAATACTCTTTTATCTTTCCCAGCGTTGCTGGCACAGGGAGCCGAAACAGGGCTGGGTCCACTACCGAAGGACCCCTTGCAGGCTGACAGAGTTGCACCCAGAATCTTCAACAGTCCTGCTGAGTGTGGACGAGAGCTACCCAGGATCGCTGTGCTGGTAATCAGGAGGACTGGACTGGAAAGCAGTCCAAAATGTCTTTAAAAAGGAAGACCTGAAGAATGGGAAGAGAGAAGCTTACAGGAAGGAAAAAGAAAAGAAAAAAAAGATTGAAAAGATAAATGAAGTTGAGTCAGTAATACTGCAAACCCAGATCATGAATGTGGGAGATAGGTCCAAATTCATGTTAAAAACCTAAAATGGAACAGGTAATTTTCATTTGTTCATGTGGGAGATGTTTACTGAACTGCTCCTCTGTGCCTAGAACTGTAATTGCACGAACCATAGCGGTGAAGACAAGTGAGGAGACAGGCAAGCGCTGTGCTGGGGCATGTCTGGTGCAGGCATGAAGCGGGCACTGACGGAACGGCATGTGCAAAGGCTCAGAGGCAAGGAAACAACCATGGCTCCTGGAGAAACACGGACAGGTTCTGAAGGATGACAGACAGTGTGAGGGGCATGAGGCCCCCTGTGAGACAAGGCTGCAGAGGCAAGCAACGGCCAGACCACTCAGGGCTTTAGAAGGAACCTAAAAGGATCATTGTTGATCCCAAGAGCAATGGGGAGTCACAAAGATTTTAAACAAGGGGGTGGCAATTAAATTTGTTATAGAAACCTCTAGCTTCGGAGGAAGGGTGGACGGGGGAACAGGCAAGACCGGACACTGAGCATCCACTAAGAGGACTCTGTAATAACCCAGGAAAAGATGAGGTGGACCAACTCCAGCTTCACGGCAGATGTCAATTAAAAGATGCCAGCCAGGGGCGCCTGGGTGGCTCAGTGGGTTAAAGCCTCTGCCTTCAGCTCAGGTCATGATCTCAGGGTCCTGGGATCAAGGCCCGCATCGGGCTCTCTGCTCAGTGGAGGGCCTGCTTCCTCCTCTCTCTCTGCCTGTCTCTCTGCCTACTTGTAACCTCTCTCTGTCAAATAAATAAATAAATCTTAAAAAAATAAAATAAAATATGCCAGCCAGGCACTCCAGAATGATTGGAAGTGTTTCTTGCTCGGATAAACCCTTTTTGCTTAGGTGTGGAAGGGAGTGCCTGGGGCCCAGTGACATCCATAAGTCCACTGGGACATTCCGGGGCACTCCTCGCCATACACTTTGAGCTGCTTCAGATCTGAAAGCCCTATTGATGCCTTGGGAGAGAGAGGTGGGGGCAAGGACAGGCAAAGACCCTGCAGGTGACCAGGGAGGCTCACGTCTACAGAACCACAGGGGTCTGGCTCAGGGGAGGGCCGGACACAACACGGAGGGGGAGGGAGGCAGGTGCAGCAGAGCCGATCTCGTGGACAGGAACCCCAGAGCCCTACCGCAGTTCCCACCAGGCCTGAATCTGAGCTCCACCCAGCTCTAGACGTGGAGCCTGGGGCAAGGTACTTATCCTCACCAGGTCTGTTTGCTCCTCTATAAAGTGGAAGTGACAACAACATAGAGCTCAGCAAATACGTGGAAATACTTAGCGCCGTGCCTCACAGAGCAAGCATAAACACAGCGGTCACCATTACGCTATTCTGACCACTGTGCTTGAAAGCACTCTGTTGCGGCGTCCGGGGCTGCCTGGACCAGGCACAGAGAAGGACGCTGGAGGAGAGAAAGGGACCAAACAAAGTGCAGGGATGAGGTATCCCTCTTCGGCAAGTAATAAATTTATTTTTTTTAAGATTTTATTTATTTATTTGACAGAGAGAGAGAGAGAGAGAGAGAGAGAGAGAGAGATCACAAGTAAGCAGAGAGAGAGGAGGAAACAGGCTCTCCACTGAGCAGAGAGCCCCATGCGGGGCTCGATCCCAGGACCCTGAGATCATGACCTGAGCCGAAGGCAGAGGCTTAACCCACTGAGCCACTCAGATGCCCCGAGTAATAACTTTATATCCAAGGCCCTTTCTCAGCTGGGGCAACCACAGTGAGAAGACCGTCTTTTGGTTCAAGGACTGCCGCCTTGGTAACTGGCCAACTACCTAAAGTAACCTTCTGAATCCTGCAAACTTCAGTTAGTCAACCACCTGTTTTGGGTTTTTTTTGTTGTTTGTTTTTTGTTTTTTCACTGAGTGACTTGATTCATTTCTTGACTAGACAACCATAAAGAATCCTAGACCTAGGTATTAGACCTAGGTATTAGAGATTTGCACCAAATAAATCTCTCAAAACCTCATAGAGAAAAATAGATGCTAAAGAAGCTGAATTTGGCTACTTGATTCAGGGAGAAAACAAATGTCCACAGAGGTATAAAATCAACATCATGAAAAGCGAGGCTATGGCATTACAAAATGCAGAGCTAATCCGCTCCAATCTTATCAGTTACCTCAATGCAGATTTGCAGGATGTACACCGCCCATGTGTTTTCTTATTTAACTCAAGTCTTTGTGTCCCCAGGTGGCACCCGAAATTATAACATAAATTAACTCTGCTTTCATTAATACTCACACAGCAGAAATCCCCTAGAACAGGGCAAGTGGAAAGGTAGCTTTGTAGGGCTGCAGGGATAATTTATGTAATTTTATGGTAATGAAACATTTACTAACAATTGGGATTACAAGGTTCCTGCTCCCTCTCCTTTGCTGCTTCACAAGAGCAGTAAAGATTTGGAAAAAGCCAAAGCATTTTTGAATCAACAGTGAAAGGTGGTTTACTACAATTCATGTCCTAGATTCTTACTACTGGAATTTCTTCTAACACCAGAATCCTACTTTACGTTCTGCAATTACATACTTTGAAAGACACTGTTTAGCTACTTCTTTCGGTGTGATAGGATGGGAGAAAATGTCAGTATGGTTAGATGATTATTACAGACTACTGGAGTATCATTCTTCTAGAGTAACATCTAGAATTAGGTTATCCACTCAACGGCAAACAAAACTGTTCCCGCCAGGGGACTAAGTTTAGGACCAGGTGAGGCACTATTTACTGAAACTACTCTCATTTTGTAGATTAAAGGAAGACCCTATAAACGGCCCCAACCTAATTATGCATTAAGACGCACTCCATATTGCTGCCGGTCAGTGAGAGCTGATGGACCCTGCTGAGCTAGGGCACCATTCTTTTACTCCTTACCATGAACATCCATCACCAAGCTCTTACTGATTTTGATTGCACCATATATGCCACAAGGCAGGCTTTTCTTTCCCACCCTTGTTAATGTCGCCCTATTTCAGACCCCACCACCCCTCACCCAGACTGCTGCATAGCCTCTTCACAGAAGCCGCCACTGTCTTCACACCTGCCCCTGAGGGCCCACCGAAGCCAGAGGGAGCTAGCTCATGTCCTGATGTGACCACTTCCTGTCCCCCTCCCAACCCTTTAACACCTCCCATCAAAAATGGCCAGATGTCAAATGTGGCCAGAGGCTTGTTTTTGAATGGTCTACGAGCTAAAAATGGTTTCTACTCTTTTAAATGGTTGGGGGAAAAAAAAAAGAAAGAAAATCAAAAGAATAGTTCATGTCCTATGAGGATTATCTAGAGTTTGAATGTGTTGCCATAAATAAAGCTTTATTGGAACACAGCCACAGTCACTTCCATGTGTCCAAGGCTGTTTTTGCATTTCAGTGGTGGCATTCCGAAGTTTTGATCTCAGGGCTTGCAAAGCCTGAACTATTTACTTATGGCTCTTAAAATCTGCCAGGCCCTGACCTACAGGATACACTTCAAGGCACCCAAGGTCCTCTACAATCAGGACCCCTCCCATCCACACATTATTGCCCACCGGCCCATAGACACCACCCCATGCTTTCCTGACTCCTCCTTCCTGCTGCTGCTTCTCATCTTTGTAGGAAAGGCCTTTCTACAACATTACTTTCATAGTCCCCATTCCTATTCATCTTCTGAAAGCCCTACTTAAGGTTTGAGAAACTGCTTCTGACTCACCAACCCCTCCCCAAACTGGGCTAGAGGGCCCTGGTCTCCAGTCTCCATCCCCCAAAACTGTACACACTGATGCTGCTTCTGTTTCCACTTCAGCGTTTGCTGCAGCCCCACTATGTGGGGAGACAAGAGAATCAAACCCCCAACCTTGAGGAAATTTTGGCTTTAGACAGTAAATAAATACCAAGTGTCATTATGAACTGAGGGCGCCATCAGGAGGGGGAACCTACCTCCAACAGGGAGGTGAGGGAAGGCCTCTGGAGGTGTCGTCGGATAAATTCAGGCCAGAAGGACACATTGGAACCAACCAGGCACAGGTGCAAATGCCCTGAGGTGAGAATGACTTGGCTGTCGGAACTGAATAAAAACCAGTGTGGAGGGAAATGTAAAGGGCAATCAACCATCCTAATATTGTGCTGTCCAATACGGGGGCCACTCGCCACTGGTGGGCATCTAAATTTCAGTTTAAATTAATCAAAATAAGATTAAATCAGAAATTAAGCTCCTGGATCACCCTATGCACATTTCAAGTATTCCACGGCCCCCGGTGGCTAGGGGCTCCCACAGTGACCAGCAGAGGTAGAGCATTTCCAGCATCACAGAAAATTCTGCTGGATAGTGCTGATTATGTACTACAAACTCTCACCTCAGGATCTGAGCAAAGAAATGCAGGTACTTGAATGGTTCGATGAAGAAAATACATCTGAGCAGGACCCTGAAGCAGCTACTTAGCAGCCCTAATGGGTCTGACCTGCACTTGAAGTCCTTACAGTGACTTGAGAGGTTCTGTATTCTCTATTCCACCCCCCCCCCCCACCAAGTATCTGCCAGCCCCATTTCCTACACCTTCCCCCATTCAGGGAATAAGGAGGAGGCCAGGGTTCTCGGAACATGCTTTGTACCAAATGTTTGCATGCCACACTTTCCCCCAACACCCTTCTGTACATCTCTCTCCTCCCTGTCTGCTTAAATGTCACCTCCTGGAGCATCTGGGTGGCTCAGTCGATTAGGCGTCTGATTCTTGGTTTTGGATCAGGTCATGATCTCAGGGTCGTGGGCTTGAGCCAAAGGTCAGGCTCCCTGCTCAGCGGGGAGTTTGCTTGAGATTCTCTCTTTCCCTCTGCCCCTCCACTTAATTTTTCTCTCTCTAAATAAAAAAGTCACCTCTTGGGCGCCTGGGTGGCTCAGTGGGTTAAAGCCTCTGCTTTCGGCTCAGGTCATGATCTCAGGGTCCTGGGATCGAGGCCCGCATGGGGCTCCCTGCTCAGCGGGGTGCCTGCATCCCCCCCCCCNATCCCCCCCCCCTGCCTGCCTCTCTGCCTCGTTGTGATCTCTCTCCCTCTGTGAAATAAATAAATAAAATCTTAAAAAAAAAGTCACCTCTTGAATAACTTTACTGACCACAAGTTCTTTTTCTAACTTCTTAAAAAATTTTTAAAAATATATAATTTTTAAAATTTAAATTCAATTAACTAACATAGATTGTATTATTAGTTTCAGAGGTAGAGTTCAATGATTCATCTGTCTTATGTAACTTTTATTATGGGAACTCTAGAACATCTAAACAAATAGGAAGAATAGTATGAGGAAACCCTCTGCACTGATCAAGTTTCAAATACCAACTTTCTACCATTCTTTCACCTATTCTCCCGACTCAACTTCTCCTCCCTCCCTCCCTTCCTCCTTCCCTCCCTCCTTACTTTTTTGTTGGAATATTCTGAGGCAGATCCCAGACAATTATATTCATTCACATTATTTTCCCCAAACACTTCAGTTTACAACAGATAAAGACTTGGGGTGCCTGGGTGGCTCAATTAAAGTGTCTGACTCTTGATTTTTGGCTCAGGTCATGATCTCAGGGTCATGGGATCGAGTCTCACATTGGGCTCCACACTGGACGTGGAGCCTGCTTAAGATTCTCTCTCTCCCTCTGCCCCTCTCGTCCTCCCTCTCTAAAAAAAACCCCAAAACAACAAAGACTTAAAAAATAACCAAAGTGCCATTATCACACCCAATTTATGGAATAAAGTCTTTACATTATTTCACGTTCAGCAAAAATTCAGTTTTCTCTGCTTGTCTAAAAGCAATTTTTTTCTTCACAATTCTGACCGTTCTATCTACTGTGCTTCTGACACTATCCTGCTTTGCTTCTGCTGCTT
This sequence comes from Ailurus styani, assembly GCA_002007465.1. Lineage (NCBI taxonomy): Eukaryota > Metazoa > Chordata > Mammalia > Carnivora > Ailuridae > Ailurus > Ailurus styani. The sequence goes on along the minus strand of LNAC01000317.1, from coordinate 326,640 downwards.
CTTTTATACACAATACTCATCAGTTCTAATGTATTTATAACGTATATATTTGTTAACTGACTCCTCCAGAATGTAAGCTTTGAGAGAGCTATTTTGTCTGTTTCTTTTTTTCTTCTTCATTCATGTATTCCAAGCACACAGAATAACATCTGGCATATAGTAGGCACTCAGTAAGTCTGCTGAATGAGTCCCTAAAACTACCAGGCATTTCTAGATATCATCGGGTCCATGGCCTAAATAACCCTGGGTGTGTTTTTATTGTTCCATTTATTTCCTATTCGTTATTGTTTTCTTTTTTTTTTTTTAAAGATTTTTTATTTATTTATTTGAAACACAGAAAGAGATTACAAGTAGGCAGAGAGGCAGGCAGAGAGAGAGGAGGAAGCAGGCTCCCCGCTGAGCAGGGAGCCCGATGCGGGCCTCGATCCCAGGACGCTGAGATCATGACCTGAGCCGAAAGCAGAGGCTTTAACCCACTGAGCCACCCAGGTGCCCTCGTTATTGTTTTCCATAGACACTACTGAAATTCACTTGAGAAGCATTAATTCAGAATGAACTGTAATAATCAAAATACTTATAGTACACTTAGCATGACATTAGGTACTATGGGGGATCAAAAAAGAAGAAAAAGGACATGGGTCCTGTTTTTACAAAGTTTAGGGTGTTTTTGGGCAGTGGGGAAGGTAAGAACAACCGACCAACCCATGTGACAGAGAGCAAAAAGGATGAAACTGGGTAAGAAAGAGTAAAAAATACAGCAAAGAAGAGACTAATGAGGTCTGGAGTTTACAACCAAAAACAAAGAAAAAAAATCTCAAAGATCTGCAGAGGTAGAGGTGATGTGGGGGTGACAGGAGAAGACTTACAAAGGGGGTGTGCCTGTGAGCATCCCATTAACTGGAACAGGTAAGTCCTGCATGAGTACTGGTCCTGATACATGGTTTATGGAGTTCAGTGTGCGATGCCTCTGGAAGAGCTGAGAATTGAAGGGAGGCTGGAAAGATAGTGTGGAAAGATGACCAGACCAGCATCTCCTGAACAGCCTTTCCCTCTTGACTATGCTCCCACATCATACATTTGGCCTCAGGCAGATGCCAGAAACTTTGGTTTCTCATCCTCCCTGGTAGCCAAGGAGGAAAAATGGACTTGGACTCTGAATCTGCTATCCTCTTGCTGGGTTTCGAGTTGAAAGACAGCAGCATAAAAAAGCAGGTGCTTTTTCTGACCGAAGGAGGATGCATCTGGTTTGGGGCCAGCAGTGCAAGCTGCCCTGTCTCAGTGCAGGAGGGAGACAGGGCGTCCTTGGCTCAGTTTTGCCCTATGGCTTCAGAGCTGTTCTGGCTGTGAGCCTTGTCCTCCCAGAACTTCTGTGAGCTACCTAAAAGCCTGACTGATGTCTTGTCTGGTTAAACTAGCCAGAGCGGGTTGTGGTATCTGTACTCCTCAGCTTCTGGACAGTCTTAGCAGGACACCATGTGGCTGAGGACTGTCTCCTTGGAGCTGCTCCCACTGGGGTCTCCTCTACACTCTGGCTTAACTTCTCAGTATGTGTGATGGTTAAATTTTATGCGTCTACTTCACTGGGCCATGGGGTACCCAGATATTTGGTCATCATACTGAGTAAAACAGATTGCTTTCCTTGACATGAGTGGGCCTTACCCAATCAGTTGAAGGGCTGAATAGAACAAAAAGGCTGACCCTCCCTCAAGTTCTTCCTGCCTGACAGCGTTTGAACTGGGACATTGGTTTTTCCTGCTTTCTGAGGGTGAAATACCAGCCCTGCCTGGGTCTCAGGTGTGCCAGGCTTTGGACTGAGACTACGTCTTCGGCGCTTCTGGGTCTCCAGCCTGCTGAATCGCGCTGCAAATCTTGGGGTTTGTCAGCCTCCACAATCACACTAGTCAATTCTGTATAATAACTCTCATTCTACATAAATATACATCCTATTGATTCTGTCTCTCTGGAGAGCCCTAACATAATACCCACCCTGTGTTCCCATTCTGTCTGCTTGAGGTGGGTGGACCCCCCCGCTGCCACCACCAGAATGTGGGCTCAGGTCTCTTCTTGCTACACACTCTTACTCAGCGAATTATTTTGGGATCAGGAATTCAGCCACCGCCTCTAGAGCATTCCCCTCAAATTTTCACCAGCCAGTGAAAGCAGTGAGAAGGAAGCAACAGCTCCTCAGGAATCCTCCCTCCACCGTGATTCAGGGCTCCTTTGCTCTTGGCAAACACAGAGTTTGGCTCTGTGGGCACAAGCTAGTCCATTTGAAGTAGTACAAAGAACATCTGCTTTGTGGGTAGAAAACGAAACATTATCTTTTAGTCATTTCCTTTCTTCTGCCACAGATTTAGAACTAAAGGCAACAAGGCTGCTTCAGATTGTTGGCTTCAGAAAAGCCACCAGTTCAGCAGCAAGTCGAGAGCAAACACAGTGGTAGGGGCAAGAGGCTGGGCAGATGGCGTACACTCTGCAGGCACAGAAGGAAGACCAGTCAGGCTCAGGCACTGCCTGCCAACCCTGGGGGGCCTTGTTTTTCTCTCTCCCGCGTCTTCTTCAAAGACTTTATGCCGTGAGTTATTTTCCTACAAGTGACAGAACACATTAGTTCACAATCTCTCATCCAAACTCCAGGACCAACAGCTCAAGCTCTCTGTTATGGTCACATGGGTCCCATGTCCTGCTCCAGATCCTTTGTGGTTTTCGCTGGGGACAGAGCTGGGAGACAACACTCACCTACTCCTTGAACAGCCTGTGCCTCTTACCTATCACCTGCAGGGGCTCTCACCAACTCTGGCTTCATCTGGGAAGGGACAGTGAAGTTCAGGGGTGCCATCTTGTTTCATTTCATTTTGATTTTGTTTCTGTGAAGTTTGGCTCCCTGTGGCTGTGTTTCATTCCCTTTTATATCCCCTCAAATTAGTCTTTATTCTGGGATTTTTTTTTAAAGATTTTATTTATTTATTTCACAGAGGGAGAGAGATCACAAGGAGGCAGAGAGGCAGGCAGAGAGAGAAGGGGAAGCAGGCTCCCTGCTGAGCAGAGAGCCCAACGCAGGCCTCGATCCCAGGACCCTGAGATCATGACCTGAGCCGAAAGCAGAGGCTTTAACCCACTGAGCCACCCAGGCGCCCTATTCTGGGATTTTAATGTTTCCTTTCCTTTTGGTTTTTAGAGCTGTTGGTTTCCACAGCAACTCACCCTGCTGGAAATGCAGCATTTGCCAGGTTGGCCAGAGGGGCCCTGCAGAGAGGAGGTCCTTTACCACCAGCCCGCCAAGCAAAGGCTTCTACCCCAAGTTGCCTGGAGCTCCTGTGGCTGCCTCACCCCAGGCCAAGCGGTGGAAAAGGAACTCTCTCTCGAGCCACCAGCACTGTGATTAGTTAGACTTCACCGAAAATCAAAGGAGTTATGATGGCTTTTCAAGTCTTACATAAAACAATAAAAAAGAACCCCATCATTGAAAAACATTTTCCAAATGGGAACTTATTTTTAAAACATTACCAGACCTTTGGTCTAGGAGACTTTGCCCCATGTTACTTGGTGGTGACATTTTAATATATACATTATTATATATATCATGTTATATAGTAATATATGTTATATATATGTTATACATATACAACATACATATATATGTATTAGATGTTATATATTATGGTATATAACATACACCATGTAACATACATACCATATGTTATATATATAACACATATATCATATGGTATATAACCGATGCCGTAATATATAATATCTAATATATATATACACATATATAATACATAGGACAATAAAAATATGCTACAACTGTATATCCCAGGACTCCCTTATGTCCAATTTTAGCTGCATTTAGCATTTGGCAAACTTTGTGTGTGTTTAATTATAAAAGTAATATTCAGTATGGCATTTTTCTGCAAAGACCAGCACTTCCATTCTGTCCTCAGACTTCAAAGGGACAGACGTGCTGTGCACTGGTCCCTCCCTCCTGGTCCATCTGACTGTCCCGCCAGGAGCCATACTGTTCTGCTGAAGACACCTTTTGCTCTTGATTGAATCAGGAGCTGCCCTGAGTCCTCTCTATTAATTTGTGGTCACAAAATCTGATACAGAACTCCTCTCCCATTTTGGGAGGTTTTCCTTGCAAATGTGTCCCTTAATTATCAGCAGAGGACTGTGATCTCTGTATTTTCACTTGAATTTCTATTCACTTGAAAAAGCATGGAAGAGGTATGTTCGCTGCTGCAGCAGCCCCCCTGGGGAAGTTAGGATCCCATTTTGTGGCTTTTTGTGTTTTTACAATCTCTGGCAACTTACTAGTGCTCTGAACTTCATGAAAAGCCTGCTATACGGTAGACTCAAAAGTTACAGCTTCCGTCTGGAATAAGGAGAGATCTGGGCTGTTTCCATGGGCAGCTTCTGCTGGCTGCCCCCCTCTGCAGGGCATGTGCTCTGTCTGCACACAACACATTCTCTCACCACCCCTCACCCCCCGTCTGTCTGTCCCTCTCACATATGTTATTTCCATCTTGGCAGGGCTGCCAGGATATCTTTGGGCCATAAATCAGTGGATTCCTCTCCCCCCACCCCATAAGAAATATGCATGAGGGTCAAACTGATGATCATCCCATTAACAACTTTCTACCCAACATCACCAAGTTGCCAAGAATGTTGAAATACACAATAAACATTCACGAAAACATAGCAGTTAAAGAAGCTATGATATATAGAGAGAATACATGATATATCCGTGTATGACACTGATTTTCTATTTTTTTAAAACAACAGGATGGCTTCTTCCCCTCAACCTGAAACACTCTAAAATGGAAGTAGAAAATGTAATAATACTTGAATACAAACAAGTTACTGAAGCGTATTGGATAAACATCCTGTTAGGTCTCTCCACTAAGTTAAATGGCAAAAGTCATTCTCTCTTATTGCACACGGTAAAAAATGAAGCTTTCTGGGGCTGATTTCATATGTGCGTTATGTTATAAAAGCAACTCAAAAGTGACTAAATTCTTGTGACTGGTCAAGGTCAAGGGGTCAAGGGGTTATTTGGGTAAACATCCAAGGATAATCCAGAAACTACTGCTGGATTGACTTGATTCAACCAAACACCTTACGTACCTAACCAAGTATTCTCAAGCACAATCATTTCATGCTGTTCCTATGATCTCACCTAAAAATGTTATCTGACAATAAACTGAATAGACAACAATCCCAATCCTCATACACAGTAACAGGAATTGCTCAGGTATACCTTTAAAGTACTACGTGAAGGTACGATTAATTATCTCGGGGAAAACTTCTCCAAAAAATTGCGAACCAGCATAGAATGAAAGATGCTCCAACTGTTCAGAAGACATAAGAATTGAAACAGTTACGGAACACTGAGATGGTACTAAAAATAGCTTTTAACAAAGCTGTGGCTCCAACTCTAGAGACCATTTCCATAGAAATCAATGCATATGGGGGTGCCTGGGTGGCTCGGTCATTAAGTGTCTGCCTTTAGCTCAGGTCATGATCCCAGAGTCCTGGGATGGAGCCCCACATCGGGCTTCCTGCTCGGTGGGAAGCCCACTTCTTCCTCTCCCACTCCCCCTGCTTGTGTTCCCTCTCTCACTGTCTCTCTCTGTCAAATAAATAAATAAAATCTTTAAAAAAAAGAAAAAAAGAAAAAGAAATCAATGTGTATGTAAAAACCTAACAATATCCTCCTTTTGGTCAGATACGGGAACGTACGCAATGATTCTGACATTCACATTCTGATGTAAATATGGCCAATGCCTATGAGCTCACAGAGCATCCTTCCCAGCTAAACAAGAAAATTACGACAATGTAACACTCTGGGGACCAGAGGACCCACAAGTGTTTGTAAGGAAATCACTGGGAGCAGCCACTTTAAAAGGCTTCTGTTCTGTTGGTGTTTTTAAAATTTTCACAAAGGCACAAAGTCCCCTCAGGAGAGTTTGGAAGAATCTGGGAACTGCAAAGTTAATGAGCGATATTAAGCATGTCTATAAAATTAACATACACACCTTAGCCAAGCTTTAAAGATCTGCTGGAAGATGCTAGTGGCTGGTTGCCAAGGAAACCTGGTGGAGAAAAACTGTGTGTGTGTGTGTATGTGTTTTCAGATCTCCTTTATCTATGGATATATATTTTTCATAGTTTTTGTCTAGGACTAGGCTGAGAGAAACATGACATGACATTTATTTTGAATAAAGAAGCCTACAGATGTTTATGATTAAGAAGGTTTTGGTTTTGGGCGCCTGGGTGGCTCAGTGGGTTAAAGCCTCTGCTTTCGGCTCAGGTCATGATCTCAGCGTCCTGGGATCGAGGCCCGCATCGGGCTCTCTGCTCAGCGGGGAACCTGCTTCCTCCTCTGCCTGCCTCTCTGCCTACTTGTAATCTCTCTCTCTCTGTGTCAAATAAATAAATAAAATCTTTAAAAAAAAAAAAAAAGAAGGTTTTGGTTTTTTTGTTTTGTTTTGTTTTTTTTAGCAAGTCATTTCTCTCTAGGAAGAGAACAGTTCAGAAGTGCTAAGTGGGAGCTAGTGGTGAAGAAGCGGACTCATTAATTACTTTTAGAATTGAAAAAAGGGCAAAAAATGCAAGCTGAAGTGGCTTGCCGGAAGGTTGTGAATAGCCCAAGTGTGCGAAGCTCTCTGACACTTGAACTTCTATGAAAGAAAGACAAAGGTCCCAGAAGCAGCTGGTTTAGTCAATGCAATGATTAAATCACCCATATATGCTTATCTTTCCAAGGGAATGGAGATAGTTAACAAGCTACAGTGAACCTATTATTAAAATGATTCTTTCTGTTTCAGAAAGAAGCTTAAATATCTCAGGGCAGTTTAAGATCCTTGATGTGAATGTCCAGGGCTGATGCCGAATGTTAGAGAAGGCATCACAGGCACAGCGGGCACGGTTGGCTTCAGGCTCCTCGCTCAGGAGCTGTGTGGTACCAGTCAAACCCACAACTTCCTTTTTTTTTTTTTTAAAGATTTTATTTATTTATTTCACAGAGGGAGAGAGATCACAAGGAGGCAGAGAGACAGGCAGAGAGAGAGGGGGAAGCAGGCTCCCTGCCGAGCAGGGAGCCCGATGTGGGCCTCGATCCCAGGACCCTGAGATCATGACCTGAGCCGAAAGCAGAGGCTTTAACCCACTGAGCCACCCAGGCGCCCACCACAGCCTCCTTGAGCCTCCATGTCTTCATCTATAAAACAGGGATATGCACTGCTTTTAAGACCTTGTAGGGTTTGCGGGAGGACCGGTGATGGTGTTCCCAAGGCGTCTGCTAGCACGAGCTCGAGCTCCTTTCTTGCCTCTTGGCCCGCATCATTCCCCTAACTTCATCAGGTGAAACAAAACCTCCGGGCTTCCCCTCCCTCCACCTCCAAAAGTCTCTCAATGAAAGAGAAATTTAAAAAGGAAGATACTGTGCTTTTCAGAGCACAGGGCTGAGGACTCCGACAACCTCTATTTGAGTCTCATCTCCCCACTGACTCCTTTCTCCTCTGTAAAAAAGGAGGTAACACTGCGCCCTCCCCCATGATCATCTCATAGGGCTGAAGTGATACAGTAAAGTGCTTAGTATATAATACAGTACACGGTGAGGGTTTAATAACTGTTAGCCATTTCTGTAATTGTTTCCCAACATCTGACTCGTACATGAGGACCACCAAGGACTTTTAGACAGTTCACAAAGCCTTCCTGAAAAGGTTCATGGGAGATTCTTCTTCCTCCTTCACACCCAGCCCCCGACAAGTCCCAAGGGCACAAGGCCACTGCTAGGAGAGAGCTCTACACAGGTCTCTCGTGAACATCTTCTAAGGCTTAGACTACTCTTTGTTCTGGACTATCTCTTCACAGATGTTTAGCGGCCATGCAAGGTAGAGGTGTCTCCCTCTAAGCGAGGGCCAGGCATGCCCTTTGGGTTCCCGAAGCTCCTGTAATGCAACCCACTGCGTGTTCGGGTATCACCCAGCCCCATGAGAAATGGGGTTCAGGAAACTGGGGCAAGAACATCGATACTCTGGCTGTTGCAACTGCTGTGAGGGATAAACAGTCCTTCATCTCAGACCCACAAGTGTTGAGTCTTCTACCTGCATCTGTCAAGCCCTGGGAAGCTCCCTTCTTAGCTTACAAGTAGGGCAGAATACAGACCCTTCACAGTTTTGGACAGCCTTTAAGGAACCCAGGGAAGTCCCCGATTTATGAAGGCACTGAGGCAGGAAAGGAGTGGGTGAGGGTCCTGGGAGAAGGACCAGGACAGTCAGAGGCAAAAACAAGAGTCAAGACAATCCCAAGTTTGGGGGAATGCTTACGAAGGTTCTTTTTTATCAGTGGAGTTTCAAATTCTTTTTTTTTTTAAAGGTTTATTTATTTTGAGAGATATAGTGCATGCACGCACATGTGTGAGCAAGGGGAAGGGCAGAGGGAGAGGGAGAGGGAGAGAGAGAATCTCAAGCCCACTTCTGGTTGAGCAAGGAGCCCATGACGCTGAGATCATGATCTGAGCCGAAACCAAGAGTTGGACAGACACTTAACCAACTGAGCCACCAAGGTGGCCCTCAAATTCTAAAATAACCATTTTCTCTCGGCAAATTCTAACGTCTCCCACTCCTCCTATCACGCCCGTCCTCTACCAGCCACTCTGCTCCACTGGTTCAACATGATCATTCCACTCCAGTATGTTCCACATGGGCCCAGGCTCCCCAACAGGAAAATAGGAAGAAGCTACTGAATCCGTGGGTTTTCCACTCCAAACATTAGTGTGTGTTCTGTTTGTTTTTAAAGCACTGATCATTTTCGTTCCCTTTTAAAGTGTAAGAGTTGAAAAGCCACACTTAGGTCATCATGAGCAATAATGACAAATCGAATTAAAATTCTATGCTACTTAATTGCTATTCATTTAACACTTGAAAGAGTACATTCGTTTAGTGAAATACTATGTCTGGCTTTTCACACATTTGAATAAATTCTGTATAATGAGACAGCCCTGTAAACTGTGCTCGCTTCTACATGTTACAGACCTTATAACGTTCTGATTAATATCAATATTTACAAAATCCAATTTATATGGGTTGTCTAGGAAATTTAAAGCTTTTCACGGCCAACCTATATTTCCTGCTCCATCTGAGGGGGAAAAATGTGACTCTTCTGAACAGCTAAGTACTGGTCCTTGGGATTTTTTTCCATAGTAAGCACCAACATACAATATTTTCCACACAGTTTAAGTTTATAGAATGGTTCTTAATTTGTGCCAAATGGATTAACATTTCACTTTCTAGCCTTTATAGCTCATATACTGGCATCAATGTCAATAGGGGGATTTTATTTTCCGCTCCTGCCTTGAAAAATAAGGGCTCCACACTCCTCCTCACTGCCAATTCGATTAATAATTCTGCAACATAAAATGGAGATGTATTTTTCCAAGCTTCAGTACAGAAGGTCTGCCGTATTTTGTCTTATACTTGGAAGCTGATGCTATTATTAGGTCTTCTTCACAAGGCAATATTAAATGTCACCTGTCAAATGGGTCACATACGTATACTCACTGAAAAATCACTTGGCTCAAATCAAGAATTCAAAAGTTATTGGAGTGGCAGGGCCAATGACTACATCCCAAAGAGAGCCTGTTGGCCAAAGGAGTTAGCAATACAATTGTAGGCAGAAAAGACCACGTATGAAAGAGGTAATAATGAAGCTTCAGGGTGGCCAACGGCTGACCAGCCTTCTCCGCCCATTAGCCAGGGAGAGAATTCTAGTTAGTGCACCTTCCCCCAGGGAATCTGAACCAAAAGAACCGGGGAATTGGGAGAAGTAGTGGGAGCTGTCAGAGGCTTCATCCCCACAAAGATATAACAGAGAACTCTCGACTGTGCTCTAACTTTTAATCCTTCGCTTTACAGATGAGGACTGAGGTTCTCATTCAAGGTTACATGGCTAGCTTGTAACTGAGATGGGAGGGTAAGGATGAGTAGGTGTTTTAGGCTTCGACATCTTAACGAAGGTTTGGCTGGTCCTGCGGAGACCACCTGTCCCAGGGCTAGCTAGAGAGCTCGCCTTCACACGCAGACTAACTGTCCAGAGCCCACACCCTCAACCACCTCCTTTATGCAGCTTTTGAACTGTAGGCCACTATCCACCTGTCCTACTGACCCCAGGGCCAGAGAGCAGGCAACCAGGGTCAGCCCCTCTACCCCAGAGCCTGCTGAAAGTATTCAAACTAGCCTATTCCGGCCCTGCCTCACTCATTCCTTTCCTAGAAAACCACAAGAAGGCTCTCGCCTCACATTTCCCCTCACTCCCTCTGACTCCTGACCAACCTGCTGCCTCCCCGTAGGGACCCCGACAATGTCATGCCATTCCCTTTCTTCTTGGGAGCTGTGAGGATAACAAATTATCTTTTCAATGGCAATCATCTCCTCATCTCACCATACCTGAAGAATAATACAATCTATGGGTTGTTTTTTTTTTTTTTTTAAGATTTATTTGGTTTTTTTGAGAGAGAGAGTGGGAGGAGGGGCAGAGGGAGAGAATCTTCAAGCAGACTCCCCACCGAACGTGAAGCCTGACTAAGAGGCTTGATCTCATGACCCACGAGATCATGACCTGAGCTGAAACCAAGAGTCAGATGCTCAACTGATTGAGCCACCCAGGCACCCTTATAACCCATGTTTTACAACAGTAGATGACTCAAGGATTTTCTGGCCGAAGATAGGTCGTGAGTGGAGTTCTAGTTACACTCGCCTTGAACAGGAACTTTGTAAAAGTCTCGGTTCACGAGTAAGCAGCACATTCCCAATCACAGTGCCCACTTCAGCAGTGAGGGAAGCGCTGACTTATCCGAGAGGCGTGGGAGAGGACTCCATATCAGGCCTGATGAAACTCCAGGTTCCCTTCTAGACTCTGACAGCTGTCAGCTGACTCAGGGCCGAGAAGGAGCAACTACAGACTTATAACAGCAGAAGTTTGCTGAAGACGTCAGTTGAAGAGTGGCTTTTTTTTTTTTTTGAAGAGTGGCTCTTAAAACAAGATGCAAAATGGACAGTCACAAAGGGGGACTGGAGGTGGAAGGAGAATGAGGAGACTCCCGTGGAAGGCCAGTCTCCAAGACCACAGAGAAGGGCTTGCTGGTGCACATGGGAGGGTACAGGACAGTGGGGACAGGACGGTGAAAACAGGAAGGAGGGTGAACTTGAATGTGAACTGAGCCCCTGTCAACGCAGGAGGGGAGAGGCCTGGGAAGAGGCTCCCAGTGGAAAAGGTACCAAAGTCTTACTAAGGAAGGGTCTGACAGTGCGGACACGAACCTGCAAAAGAACCTGTAGGCAGAGCATGGCCCCGGGGGAAAGAGACAGGGCACCACGGGCATCGCTTTAGTGCACAAGGTGACTGCACAGTTCTTGCCGGGGCTGGTCCCTATCTTCACACATCTGTGCAAATCACTGGATTCAAAAAGATTTTAAGTTACAGATTTCAGTTCAGGTGTTTCAGGGAGGCTACAACAGGTCAAGTGTTTTTGCCTCTCCTTTAAGAAAGTCACATGAAAATACTGAAGACATGCCGAGGAAAAAAGTGTTTAAATCACCCCGTCATTGAGATCAGTAAATTCAGAGTAATTTATTTAGCTCTTTTAGACAAGGTGCTCTTTTGAAGTTGGCAGCCAAGACCATCCGATTTAGGGTGAAGGCTCTCAAGGGTGACCCCACAATGGAAATGAGGGCAGTGGCAGAACCTGCATCCCAAGCACGACTGTCTATACACACAGAACCAGCAATTACTTCTGGATTCCATTCTTCTGCTCAATTAGGTCACAGTGACTTTCTCATCGGATCTAAATTCAGCAAACATCCATCATGGCCAACACTTCTGCCAAGTCAAGCTTCCCAGAACAAGGCTTTTCATCACGCCACAGTAGTTTTGTTGGAGTGAACTTCGGGATCTTTTCAGGGCTTTGGGTTGTGACATTTTCTGGGTACAGACTTGTACTTGGATCCAGGCGCTGGGGAGATGGTCCCTATCGAGAGATCTTAGTTCCTGCTTCCATGTGCTGACCCTGCAGCCCAAGGAGGATACCACCCACAGATCCTCAACAGGGCAAATACTTTGACTTGTTTTTCAGGAAGTTGTGAATCAACACAAATCCAACAACCTCCCACTCACTGGCTTGCTGCACTTGGAAGCCATATGCGTGGGCCATGAGGGCTGAACCCACCACCTTGGCACAGCACATACCAGGTTCTAAAAAGCTTGAGCCAAGACGCCAAACACAGGTTTACAGAGTTAGGATTTTGTCTTAAAGTAGACAGTGACTGGAGGAAAAACCCTCGACAATAACATCCACCACCATTAAAACATGAATTTATTCTTCCAAGACTGTGATGCCTCCTTTTCAAAACCGGCCAGTATTTAGAGCATATTTAGAGAGAGAGAGAGAGAGAGAGAGAGAGAGAGAGAGAGAGAGAGAGAGAGAGAGAGGAAGCACGAGCAGGGGTAGTAGAGGGAGAGAGGGAATCTCAAGCAAGCTCCAAGCTCAGCACAGAGCCCGAGGTGGGGCTCGATATCAGGACCCTGAGATCATGACCTGAGCTGAATTCAAGAGTCAGATGCTTAACTGAGTCACCCAGTTGTCCCTAGAGCTTACTTAGGAGTATGGGGCAGGGGGCAATGTGAGGAAATGAAAACTTTGAATTATTAGAAAGGATTAAATGTTTGTGTCTTTCTCATGCTGCCTATATTCAGGCATTAATGTTTCAAAATTGCTGGTTGTTATGCAAACAACTCAAATGCCAAACATCATCCTCCATGTCCAAGTATACAATCAGGGTACACAATTTACTCAGGAAGGGCGTGTACTGTATAATCAGACAGAAAGGGAAACTGTTACCTCATTGTGAAAGTCATAAATGCAAGGGCCAGGTTCCTAAAGAGACAGTCTTGTAAATAGGCAAACATCTGCTAACATTTAGCTTTTAAAAGGACAAAGTGAGTTTTTAAAGATACGGAACAGCTCAGACATGTTATCTTGACACAGTCACTATTGACCTTTATTTCCATAAAGAACTCCTCCAGTTTTTCAACTTAAAAAAAAAAATGTAATCTTAATATGAACAACTATTCCTTGTTCCAAAGCTGGTCCTACTTGCTTTAAACTTTAGATATTCCATCTTCTTGCTCACCTCTTATTATGATGTAATTTGCAAATAATAAATTAGTGAATTTAGATAACTTAAACATGAATGTAGTCCAAATTAGGGACAAGTGGAAACCAAGTTTATATCATTTTTCTAATGCACATATTGACTGAAATAACTGATATTCAAGTAAGCTGAACCTGTGCTTACAACTCACAATTTAAAAGCCACCTGGAGCAAACCACCGTATTCAGTCTTGTCTGCCAATGGCCCAAGTTTAAAATGAGATACTCAAAATCATATAATTTAAATCCACAAAGAAAACAAAATATTTGGAGGTGAAGAATCTAGCTTCTAAAGACTTGCTGTAGGACTTGAACAAAATCTACATTTTCTATGCTTTTACTTAAAAACACAGGAGAACATTGCTAATGTTTTAATGTAAGAGAAATGTTCCATGATCAATTATTTTTGCTTAATGACACAGTAAATCTTCAAATTAGGAAGAAAGAACATTAAAGGTATGTTTAATTTCTAAAGTCTGATCTTTAATTTTGGCAGGTGTCTGGGACTTGTTCTCAAGCACAGAACAAATTGTATCTCAAGACAGAAGTTGTCTTTTGGGTCTGACAATGAAAGACAGGTGAGCTTCATTAGCCAATTGTACTTGATGTTAAAGTTTCCTTTCGACCTGGAACCACCAAATGTATATAAAAGAATGATCAGTTCTAAATTTCTGTTGCCATGCCTGCATGGGGACAGGTGTGGATTGAAGGAAAGAGTTTGGTGAGGGAGAAATTTGATGGGAAAGTGTAATACAAAATTGAGCTAAAAAAAATAAAAACCTTGTAGGGGCACGCAGGTGGTTCAGTATATTAAGCATCCGACTCTTGGTTTTGGCTCTGGTCATGATCTCAGGGCCCTGAGACTGAGCCCCATAAAGGGCCCCCACAAAGGAATCTGCTTGAGATTCTCTCTCCCCCTCTACCCCTCACCCCGCTCTCTCTCAAATAGTTTTTAAAAAAAAAAAAAAACCCTTGCATATGTATAGGATATTAACTATAACTATAACTATAACTATCGTATAGATTCCATTATTTGGTCTTAGTTGTAATACCATCATACGGAACAGGTCATGTTCACGATTTACAGTAAAGGGAAGTATGACCTAAAATGTTCAGGAATACCCTAACAATGGGAGCTGAGAGGCAGACAGATCTGGTCTTCGGGCAGCAGTGCTGTGACCCGCTCCAGCGAGCTCTGCAGAGAAGCAGCAGCCCGTCCCCTCTCAGCCACAGCCCTCTGCTAAAAACTCTCCCCAACTGGCCTGTCTCCAAAACAAAACTTTCCTCTTGTGGAAGATCTGCAGGGTTTAAGCATCATTCCTCTGGAGAGTTACTCCCTCCCCCTCCCTGTGCCTGGAAAGCAGGACAGACCTTTACCATTGGGACAAGGGTGGGGAGACAAGTCCCAAAGGAGCAGCAGAGGTGGGCAGCACTGGGCCCAGGCGACCTGAGGGATGCAGGGAGGGAAGGCTGGAGGGAGGGCTGCCTGGACACACGCCTTTTGGAAATCTCATCTCTACCTTTCAGGCAGTGACAGCCCACTTGGTTCTCCCCCTCCCCCCAACAACACCCGTTTACAATTGCCTTCCTTTCCAAAGATGGGCCACTTTGTCTAAGCATTTGTTTGAAAAGTCTAAGCAAGCTTTTGCATTTTTGTAAGCACAATATGGGATACGTGCAAGCTTTCTCAAGCACAGGTACAACCCCAATGTATCATTTCAAAATTTTCCATTTGCATTGAACATGCCGATGGACTGAAATGGAGGGAAAAGGTAGAAAGAAAACTGAAGCCATATTCCCTCCTAATTATTTTTGACCCCTGTGCTGCACAAGCAAGTAACGGCATATAAAGGCTCCAGTCCACATGAAGCAAACTTTGCCTTCAATATGCAAATGCTCGTCTCCTCCTTTAAACAGATGTGACCTCCTTCCGGCCATTGAAAATAAGTAATAAATATGGCTTAATCTGCATTCATCCTGGGGCTCCCCTTAAATAAGTTCTAAAACACTTTTGGGGGGGTGGAGACTGAACTCCAGGCTTGCATTACTAAGTCTGGTGCACTTTGTCACACCAAACAAAGCTGCTGCGATTCAAGCCCTAGACACTGCCTTTCAGATCTGACCAGACCAGAAGGTCACAAAAAAAAAAAAAAAAAAAAAAAAAAAAAAAAAAGAAAAAAGAAAAAAGAGAGAGAGAGAGAGAGAGAGCAAGCAAGAGAGCTCCCTGCTTATAAAAGTGCAGTTGAGGGAAAACCAGGGAAGAAAGCCTCCTCCAAGTTTCTCAGCGGCAGGCAAAATGCAGGTGATGCTCTTCCCACACATCACCCTCACCCCCAAGCTCTCCTTGCCGCCTTGCCACTGAGCTATGAAATTGGTCTACTCGCATGTGGGGAGGTTTGTAATGTTTTTGTTCTTAGACTCTTCTGAATGACAGCTTTCTGCAGAAGTAAAGCATGCATGGAGTCTCGTCTGGTTGGAGCCGGCAGGGGAAGGCTGGGGAGAGAGCCCCCTGGGATGGGAGCTCCCCATTCCCTGGAGCCCCACCGGCCCTCCACACCTGGGTGCCTGGCCACTCAGGCAGAGGTCCGCAGAAAGGCCCTCTGTAAATTGCAGAGTTACTTTTTTAAAAAACCTGACACCAGAATGTAACTCAACTATCATTCTGGGTTCAGTGATTTTTTATTTCTGAGAAAGAGCTTCCTGATGAAGCAGCCAAGTGCTAAGTACACCCTAGCCGAGGTCCCACCGCTCTCCCCATGCCAGCAGCTGAGCGCAGGTCTGGACAACTGACCCCAGACAGTCCTGGGGTCTCACAGCACAGGAGGAGAACATGTCTCTTCCTCCATGAACGTGAGTTTGGGGTTCCTACTGTGAAGAGCAGGAGGATCTCCCTGCTTGCTGCCATGCAGCAGAACCTTCTCTCCATCCCGGATCTCCACATTCAGAGAAAAGCCATCAGGAGACCCCAGGAGCATCAGAAGGGTGAGCTCCAGCACTGGTGACGGAATTGCCTCTAGAGTGTCCCTGACCTGGGTAGCGGCCCATTCCATGACTGCACAGCCCTGGACATGAGAACGTTCTTCCTTATCTTGACGTCACATTTTCCTTTCCGTAACTTCTCTCTCCTCAATATCCTAACAAGTGCCTCGGGGACTTAGAGATTAACACTTAGCCTCCCTCCTGAAGACCCTGCCTAGCAAGAATTTGGAGATGATGACATCCAAACCATAGACTGCCCCCAAATCATTTAGATACACTTTCATAGATCTTTATTATAACAAAGGCACTGACCATTTTTAAAACACAGGAGACCTGGGCACTTGTGGATGTAACTTTTGTACTTCTGTGTATTCCCAAGTCTGTTAAAGTATAAAGGACATCCGAACTAAAAGAAAAATTAAGGTACATAAATAAACATTCCAAGAGTAAAGAAAATATAGCCCTCCTGGGTGGAATACTCCATTCACTATCCATACTGTCCTCCTTAATTTGGAAAAAAATTAAATTGCTATTTATTATGGAAGCCACTTCAGGATTTGCAGGAGCATGTGATTGGAGAAAAGCAAGCCTCCACGTTCCTCAAAGAGGGCGATTCATTTCCTGCTAGGACAGAGCAGAACTTCATTTAGTCCACACTCTGTGCAAGCAGGAACTGCTCCTGTCCCATATCCTTGGTCCACAGAGCTGAACACAACCCACATGCAGGGATCTGGCCCCTCTTCCCATTATCTTTCCTGAAGCCTTCGGTCTTACCGGCAGATATTTCCTGTTGACAATGTGCTTCCCTGATCAGACCCAGAGAAGCCAACTTTCAGTGCCAAAACTGATGATGTGGAGGGGTGGTACTCCAAGAATCTGATCATACAGTATACGGTAGGGCAAACCGCCACCCTATGATTGGAAAGGATTTCAAAATAGGAGGCCACATACAATGGTATAAAAACATAGGCCTGAATGCCTGCCATTGTCTTCACTCAGATCTTGACGTTATTGGAAAACACACACACACGCGCGCGCACACACACACACACACACATGAGGAAAGAAATCCATTCGGCATGTTTTAGAATTAATTTAGCTGATTAACCAAATATTCATTTTTAAAAACACAGCAGACCTGGTCACTTGCAGATGTTAACTTTTATAGTTTTGCCTATTTGCAAGTCTTTTTAAGGCTGGCAATGCGGGGAAAACCATAATTCATCCGGGCTGCAAATCATGCTTACTGTATAAGGAAGACGGTTATTGGGCCCATCTGGCTAACAACCCAACACCACAGGCGAAACGTGGCAGGGAGTTCTCTGTGATTATCAAGTGATTTCTGCAGACGGAGTTCAAGGAACCCTGGCACTCCTCATCCCTGGGTCAGATCAAAGCATTTCATTCCAGCCCTACAGACAGGGAGCATGGCCCCCAATAGCCTTCCTTCCCATGTGCCTGGGCGAAGGTGAAGAAGCACCTGTCTGGGGTCCCAGGTAAGAGAGGACAAAGGCGGCCCACCATGCTGCCCCGCCGTCCAAGCCCGCGTGGCTGCAACAGTGGGAAAGAGGCTGAACCAGCTCCATCTGGGCCCACGTCTCTCTTCTCTTCTTCTGGAGTTGGGGTTGTTCCTATGGATTGGCTGGCCCTGCCTTTCCTCATCTCATAATGGTAAATTCTCAGACTCTAGTTCGTAATGAGAGAAAGAGACCACCCTCAGGTTTTTCTCTTTTAAAAATCAACTTTATTGAGGTATAATTTAGATGTAAAAAGTTCACCTATGGTAAGAGTGCAGGTGAGTAAGTGTAGACACACATGCATCCCCACATAACCACCACCACCACTGTGCATATGGATCGAGAAAACTTCCATTACCTGCAAAAGTTCCCATGTCCTACAGCCTGTTCCAATCACTGGATCCATCTAACAAAGGGGATGCCTGGGTGGCTCAGTCAGTTAAGCGTCCAACTCCTAGTTTCAGCTCAGGTCATGATCTCAGGTCCTGTACCACGCTTGGTGCTCAGCAAGGAGTCTGCTTGTCCCTCTCCCTCTGCTCCCCTCCCTGCCCTCCACACACGCTCTCTTTCTCCAATAAATAAATAAAATTTAAAAGGAAGAAAGGAAGGAAGGCAGGCAGGCAGGGAGAATTTTTGCTACTCTAGCTACTAGCTGTGTGCCTGGGCAAGTTATCTAATCTCTTTGTCTTCCTTTCTCCATCTGCAAAATGGGGACAGTAATAGTATTTAGAACAGTGTACTCTGTGTGTGAATTATATGGTGTGGTAAGAGCAGAGCACTGAGATTCTTGCCTGGCATGCGGCTAGTCTTCCATACATGCGGCTTGTATTGTGCCATCATCATCATCATAAAAAATGGCTGAGCTTCCTTCTCTGGGACTGAATTTCTCTGCCATAGAGGGTGCCTGAGACAGAGCCCTGGGGAAATCACTTTTGGTACCACATTATCCCATTATTCTAATAGACTCAGTACATCTGTAAATACAGATTTATTCACAAAGGTCTCAGGAAACACTCCTTTCAACTGAAAGCATTTATCACATAGGCAACCCATTTCTATTTCCCTGAGACTAACCTGGTGTCCATCTCAGTCCCAAGCTCAGGCCTTAAGGAGGTCTGACGTCCTTTTTATTGGGGAAAAATAGGGGCTGGAGGGGGCTGAGGTCAGTGTAAGGCAGGAAACTAATATAGAAAAGTAATAAAGCACAAAGAAAAAAATGCACATATACATCTCCATCTCCCAGAGGCTACTAAATTTGAAATTTTGGCATACTTCCTCTCAGGTTTTTATTTTGGTTTGGATTTTTTGCCATATTTCCTTCCATAGCATAGAAGTTTATAGTAAATGAATATTTTTACATTTTTTACTTAAATTTAGCATATAAATATTTTCCCTTGTCCCTAAAAACTTATGTTAAAGATTACATATCTTTCAATTATATGGGTATGTCATATAATTATCCCCTATTCTGGAGTTGTAGGTTGCTTCCAGTTTTTCATGACTATAAATAATGCTCTAAGAACTCTTGTGCATAACCCACCTGTTTTAAATAACAGCATTCCTTGGCCTATTGAGAAGCTGTATGTTCTGTTTAGACCATCTGGGCTGTGTCTGGAACACAGGCATCATCCCAGAGGGTGGCTTCCTTCCTCACTGTCCATGAGTGGGAAGGACACAGTTTGGTCCTTTCAAACTGCAAAGTCACTCCAAAGTGTGACCAAAGTGTGTCCTTCCAAACTGCAAAGTTACTTCGTGTCAAGCCAAGGGCTTTTTGTGGCCCTGTTCTTACAATGAAAGCATCTTTCTCAGTGACCCACTGCCTTTGGCTCTTTTAATTCTAAGAGGTCATCCCAGCTTTTGGGATCAGTCTTCTAGATGCTGACTTAGTGACTGAGGGACAACTCCACCCAAAGGGGACCTTTCTACCTCTTAAGACATAGTCACTTTCTTTTTCAATCTTCAACAAGGGCAAAGGTTTAAGTAGAATCTCAGAAAGAGCTACGTCTGTCTGATACCACTTTTTACCTGACTGGCAACAATGGCAAATTTTGATGATATGCTGTGTTGGCATAACTGTGTCACAATGGGCACTCAACATTCATTCCCAGTGGACACATAAATTAGCATAACCCCTCTAAGGGCAGTTTGGCAATGCCCATCAAAGTCACAAGTGCATCTATGTTTTGACAAGCGGTTCTACTTTTGGGGATTTATTCCACAGACAGACTCATGTTTTCTCTGCCACAACATAAAAGAAAAGATATGCTGCCCATCTGGGTCCTGAAGCAGGTTTGGGTGACACAAGGAAGAAATGTCCAACCAACGTTTGAAATCCTTGGGGTCTAGCAGGACTGCTGTCTACAAGGATACCTTCTGGGGGAGCCGACAAAGAATTAGAAGGTGTCGACAGTTGTGTAAGGCAGAAAAACAGTTCCTGAAGGTTCAAGGAAGAGGGAAAGAGGAAAGCGATGCCAGACAAAGCGAAGTGTGTGGAGAAAGAAAGGCATGCGTGAAGTGGGAGGCCTCACAGGCAGTGTCAGGAAGGCCTGAACAGAGGCCACGGGGACTGTCTGGAGACAAAGCAAAACTGCACGGCCAAAGAGTTGGGGTAGCAGTCAGCAATAGGGGATCCCAATGCTGTTGATGGGGTCTGGATTTACCCTGTAAGCCCATGGTCACTAAAGTGAAGCATGAAAACCATTTACATACATTTCAATCTGAAAAAAATCCTTGGTTGTATTAATAGTTTATACAGATAGACAGGACATAATTTATAAATATTTATACATATTGCACATATTCTGGGCACAGGCTCCATTTTATTGCTAGAGGCATACCATCAAAGAAGTGTAGAGACAAATGATGTCAGTGATGGGACACTGGAACTTTCTCAGCAGGAAGTGACATGACCACACTGGTTGGTAGGTAGGGTGCCAGGAGCTCAGGACTCCAGAGCAAATGAATCTGGAAGGGGAAAGGGATCAGAAGGAGCTGAGGTCCAGCTCGGCCCTCCTGGGAGGAGAGCAGCTACTCTAAGATCAGTGACCACATCCCATGGCCACATGGAGAAAGGTCGTGAACCTGGTTGTCTATCCATACGGGCAGGAGGATGAAATAGATGAAACAGAAATAAAGCAATTAACTCCAGCCTCTTGCAGAGACATCCATTCACCTGCTTCCAGTGCAGTCCGTGTCACCAAGATGCTCCCCTTTAGACCCTAGGGGGTGGCGATCTCTGGCCAAACTCCCTAGTAAGTACTAAAACTGGTTCCCCTCAGGGGCTTCAGAATATCAGCTTGGTCAATTCTGTTTAGGAGTTTCGAGGCACATGCAATCTTATTTTTCCTGGGAAGGAGTGCACTTAATTTTATTTCCTTCAGATCCTTAAAGTGGGCTTACTATTTTAATCCGCTTCCCATCCCTTTATGACTTTCCAGAAGCCTCTCAGGGGTTCAGGAGGGGTAAAAGGCTTCAGAGGAGACAAAAGGGAAAGCAGCACAGAAAGAACCACAAAGTCATCAGTGGCACATCCACTCCTACCCCCACTTCAGTGTCAAGGACACCATCAAGGTGTTCAGAGAACAACCAGGGAGGCCGATGTGTGGTAACATGTCTGGACGGATACAGCTCGACTCAGGAGGACAGTGAAGAGACTTCCGGAAGCAGAGCACAAGTGCCCATTTCTACAATCAAGCCTGTGGATGGCACGTACATGGAGCTGAGTCCCAGAATATTCACCGTTAAGGAACAATATACACTCCCCCCATTAAAAACTAAGACATGGTCAGGGATTTTGGACACATATGGGGAAGACTCTTTCTTAAAAAGTAGAGTGGGAGTAGGGAAACCAACAAACGCAAAAACAATCCCTTAATCCAAGAACTCAAGGAAGGCACAGGACAATTTTTAATAACGGTCTTCACCATCTGTAGCCTTTTCCTTAAAGAAATGAAAACAGCAGGTGAAAATACCTCGCTTTTTACATTAAAGCATTTTAGGCCACACAGCAGTTATGCCCATAAGAAATCTGCTAGTCCCACCTAAGTAGTTAGAATACTACGGCACAGGGGGCGTACTGAAAAGGATCAGCGAAAGGTTTGAAGAGTTCAGGCAATTCGCCCAACTTCTAATTTGTCTAAATCCAGTGGTTTCTAGATAAAGGATGTGAGAAGAGAGTTTAATGGTGGTGGTATATGAGGTTTTTATGTTGATCTTGGCATTCAAAGTCACATCACTGTCAGAATCTCACTGATTTATTTTATATCTAATCCTTTTGTGGCCACCATATGAAAGGATTTCCTTACATGCTCGAGTTTGCTACTTGGGAAAGGTAATGCAGATGATACACACTCTTTCAAGTATTCAAAATACAATACTAAATGTTTTCAATAAACAATAAGGGAGCTCATACAATTTTCCCGTAAGACAGTTTCTGCTTAGGAAAATGAAGGTGATCTGGAACCCTGGCAGAACCCCAGCTGTGATTTAATGAAAATAAACACACACCTGTGTCCAGGCATCTTAAGAAATGAGTTCTTTTCAGGTGGGCTGTCTGTCCTCGCACTCACGTTCCTAAAAGGACCCTTCTCAGAGCCACTTCTTGCCAACACTGAACCATGAGGAAGCCACAGTTTCAGCTGCGAGTCTTTAGAAGTCACCTACTAAATTTGTTTTACTTTTATTCCCCCACTGAAACTAGAAGCCAGTTGCATAGTCAAATAGTTGTATAATTTTGTACAACTTTCACTTTAAGTGTTTCTTTTGGAAAAGATTAAACCACAAAGGAGAACCCAAATGCAAACATTCTGCATTTTTTTCTAAGTTGAAAATTTCAATATATTCAAATACCAGCCCTCCCATTTAGAAACCTAAACCCTTTAATGAAAACTGAGAGTAAAAAAAACTGATGCTTCAAAGTCGTAACTGTTTGCATCTCAAGTTAAAAAGAAAAACCATGTTGACTGTATTTTGTATCATTACAAGCTCATAAAACTACAGTCAGCCACACTATAGTATGAAATGTTTAGAATAGAAAATGACTAGGTAGTTGTTTCCAGCTCCATAGTTATGCAAGGAATATACACAGCCCTGATTTTTATCTCACAGTATTTATCATATAGTTGTGAAACAAATAGTAGATATTGTGTTGACCATGAGCCAAGACAGCGATCTATGATTATGGGTCACAGTACAAAATTTTGCAGGAAATACAACTCTAGTGGTTATAATCCCTTTCACACGAACACTTTCTCTTTAGGCTTCAGTGGTACAAGCATGGGTTGTTAGCTCTTTTAAAAACCTTTGCAGAGATTAGAAGGCTGCAGAAAAATACCACTGGGGGTTAAAAAGAGCTTTCTGAAATTGTTCTAAATGGACAAATAATGCTTTGCTTTCTTTGACAGCTGTTCAATAACTGAATACATCTGGAGAGAGTCAGCTGCCAAGAGATTTCTATTTGGTTCGCTACCAGGTTTTCTTTTCCAGAATGCTTTCCAACACTCAAACTAGTTTTATTTATCTTAAGTGCATTTAAAAAGATCATTCTCATTTTAATTTCTTCCATCACGTTCCACCCGCATTAGAGAACATAAACTGTGGATTTAAACGAAATAGCGTCAACATTAAGGCTATTTCACGCATCTGAACTTCCACTGGACACAGGTGGAGAGAGATGTGGCTGATTACCTTTAAGTTACCTCCAGTAGGACAGAGCGCTCCTCCAAATGCACTGATCCTTAGTTGACACAATTAATCACTAGTACCCGAACTGTTTAATAGTAACTATTACTGTTTCAAAGAAAAGCATGAGAATGGCCAAGTTCTTTCAGGAGCAGCAAGTCAGCTGTCCACTGAGCGGACTCATGGAGTGGGGGCTTGTTCTGGGAAATTTGTCTCTGTCTGGGTCTGGTCTTTAGCCCTGGTGGAGGAACCAGACAGAGACTGATGAATGAAAACAAAACCCCAAAGTCTTAATTTGCAATGAAAGATACACTTCTCTGTAGGATGGCAATACCCTCATTGGATAACTGATACCTTCTCTCCCCTGAAAGCTAGGCCAATCCAAGGAGCCAACTGATAATAAAAAATTTATTTGGTGGGCCACAGACAATTACAAAAACAAGAGCGAACCGTAGGATTCAAACGTATAACAGCACTGGGCTAAAATAACCCAACGCATACACCTCCACAACCTAAGCAGTCATGTGAAAGGGACCACAATATCTTCCACCCTTATGTGCTGTGATTTTACTTAAAGTAAGTGGGGAGTAATACAGATGGGAGAAAAGAACATGGTATCAGGACTCCAGTGTGATACAGCACCCTGTCTGGTTCCAACAATTTAAAAAATCCTCAAACACAGTGCAAATACTTGAAAAACCAACAGCCCTCTACTTGCCAGAAAAAGCTTCTACTTTCAGTAGAAATATAAAAATTATCGTGGTGAAAAAATCCACATAGAGCATAAACCATTTCAAAGTGGGGCATCAAAAATGGGAGGGCTGGTGGTTAACCAATTTTGCAAGACGGCTACCATGTAACTTTTAGTGAGGGTTCTTGACACTCTGAACTAGGTGGCAACTGAAATCAATGACTGCAAGATAAATCTCAGTCCTAATCTCCACCCCCAAATGTGCAAGATCTGAGACGGAAACTGGTAGGCATCATACCAGTCTGATTCGATGAACAGGCGACGTAACAGCTAGGCAAGAACTTGTCACATGCCCAACTGAGACACCACACTTCCTACTCTTCTCCATCTTTCCCTCTGGAAAGATGAAGTTATTTACGTAGAGAAGCAGTCCATGCAAGCAGATACGGTAGACCATTCCAGAGCAACCCGGATCCTCCCCCAGTCCTCCAAGGACACATTCTTTAAGAGCTCTTCCGTCATTGGAGGGAACATTCTCTCGATATTGTAATCAAATATATTTTATTCCCAAGAGCATAACACATTGCTGATATTCCACATTTTAATCCTGTCTCCTGGAGGCCCCCATCTCTCTTGGCATGGAAGCATTTCTGGCGGCAGGAACCCCGGGCAACCTGGAGCCTTGTGCACTCTCCATCTCTTGCACACGCCCTGCTGAGATGCAGTGTTCATCGTCAGGGGTGGTTTTACTCACATTACACACATCTACCCCAGTAGTGGTGAAGAGATCTCCTAGCCACAATATTAAAATCTACTTTACCACCAGTGTCTGTTCAAGCCTTAGATGCAAGGCTGAGGGAAAAGAGCCCACAAAAAAGCATAAAAAAACCCCAAACCAGCCCATCAATCTCCTTGCTGTCAGAATAGGAAGCTCGATTTAGTCATGGATTACTAAGAAATTGCAGGTCGAGCAACATGGACTAACTAAAGGCCTTTACACTTGGAGTCCCTCTCTGAGGGAGAACATCTGGCCAGACGCCTTCCATCTAGCACTTGTTCTCTCCATCCAAGGACTCGAAACAAAATGGAAAAGCAATGAAAGTGCTAAGACTGGAGAAATGTTCACACACAGCACACACATTGGTCTAACGATTGATAACCAACGGGAGGAACCAAAGTAACGTGCTCTTCTCTCCTCACCTCCTTCCCTAATGGCTGGTGCAGTCCCACGTCACCTTCCTTGCAAAATCTATATGCAGAAAGCACTGCAGTTTCTGGTTTCATTTTCTTTTTTAAAGATTTTATTTGTGAGAGACAGAGAGATGGGGTGGGGGGGTGAGAGAGAGAACACACTCGAGCGCTCAAGCTGGGGGGAGAGAGGGAAGGGAACAAGCAGACCCCCTGCTGAGCAGGGAGCCCCATGCGGGGCTCAATCCCAGGTTCCCTGGGATCATGACCTGAGCTTAAGGTAGACATTTAACTGACTGAGCCCCCCAGGCGCCCCTTCGAGTTTCATTTTCACTGGAGAGAGAACTTTAAAAGTTGACTCTTGAAAAGCAATCGGACACAGAATCCTTCCAGCATTTAATGACTGCCCCCTTCCAAACTTAGGGTTGTTATGACACCCAGCCCTTTCTTCAGCAGCTGGCCTTCACTGAATCCTTCCAAAACTTTAATTTAGTCTCACAAAAGGACGACTCTCTCTCCGCACTTACAGGATTGATGGAATATTGAATTCAGATTGGCTTATGACAAACAAGAACTGGCGATGTCAGTTTGAGAAGGAAGGGCAGCACTGCACGGCAGGCTCAGGGACCCGTGGGCCGAGCACCAGCTAGAACTGCCACCGACCTCAAGCTCCATACGTGGGCACCAGTGAACTGGCAAGCTTGTGCGGCTCGCAACCCCCTCACTCTACCACCAGGTAAGCGGACAACGGAATGCCTCTTTCAAGAGATCTTACCAGATCACCTTGCTGCTCCAGACGTATCTGTAGGGACAGCAGTTAACGGGCCTTCTGCATCTAAACTGCTTCCTTTGGCTCACAGACCTGGCCAGCCTCATCCTTGTCCCTCCATCTCCTCTTCGGATCCCCGGACTGTCCCTGGTATGGCTGTGTCTTCACTCCAGCCTTCCTCCTGGCCTTTCTTCTCACTCTGTCCACCCAAACCCCACACCTGTCGTGGTGAACTGGCCCAGTTCCATCTTCTCTGCTCCCTTTCCAGACCCTCCTGCCTCAACACCGTGTACCTCAGACACTTCTGTGTCAAGGTTCTACACAGTTTATTCCCATTGGTTGTGGATCATTAGACAGACGTGTTACGTGCTGTGCCTCTAACTTTCCTCCAGTCTACTTATGTTCTGCTGGAACTCAGGGTTTCCAAAAGCTTGCTGCGTTCTGTGGCAGCAGAACTGAGTTTTAAGACTGGCTAACCCCCAGAACGCATATCCCATTTCTTCTCGTCTCCAAATTACATGCTTATCTTCCCTCCTGGCAGGGCTGGGCTCCCACCTCCCGTGGAATGACAGGGGCGGGTGCACAGTATGAACACTGGAGGTAAATGCTGTTTTACTCTGACCCAGGTGAAGATGAGTCATGAACAGTGCAGAGACATTTCCCTGACAACCCCATGCCTCTATCTTCTCGTATTCAGTTTTAAACAATTATGACTGCAGATCTCCTGCTTGTAAACTACATTTCCGTCTTCAACCTCGTCCAGATGAAGCTTATCTACCCCAAATCCCCCTTGTAAATACTCTAAGGATGCCCAGAATTAGGAAATGTATGATGAACTGTTCGGTAAAAGAATCATTTTCCACTCTTGCTAATTATCCTCTACTTTATCTGTTGGGGACGTTTGGATTCTTCTGGTTTATTTTCTATTAATAACTCGGACAAGTCAACTGGACTCAACATATCTTCTCCCTGCCTCTCCCATAACCCACTAACTTCATGCACGGTTGGGTTTGTTGAAGCAGGCTCAGTGAGTAATTAAAAATAAGTCTCAAGTGGCTGCATCTGGTGGGAGTGACAGCTTCCTACTACTCTGGGGTTTTTTGGTCAGGAGGACACGGCCACAGGTGGTGGTTTTTCACCACTAAAATGTGGCAACAATGTATTTGAAATGATTAACCACCTCTCTCTTCCCTTAAGCACCCATCAAAAATCAATATATGCTCTAAATTTCGGACAAGGCATTCCCTCTAAACAAAAAATTAAGATCAAATCACTAGGAAGTGGTGTAGTATGGTGGCCAAAAACTCTGGAACCAGAATACTTAGGTTCAAATCCCAGCTCTGCCCAGTGCCAGCTGAGTTCCCTGGGGCAACACCTTCCCAGACCACAGAAGTCTCGGTGGTTAGGGGAAGGGCAAGTCAGGGCACACAGGTGGCTTAGAATAGCACCTGCCAGGTGCTTAGTGCTGACCAGCTCTTAGCTCCTATTATTTTGATGAGGATAGCAAAGATTACCCAACTGGCCATTCTCTCTTTCTCAGTAAGGAAACTAGCCTCAGAACAGCGTGGACAGGGATATGACTATGTATCCATTGCTTACAAGTACGAGTACTTTGGTATCCTTTAAGAAAAAAAAAATCTTTTTAAAAATAAATTTTAAATTACTGGTTTTCATCAGAAACTGGGCTCTTCTGAACGGGAGGAGGCAGGTACCCTGAAGTTTAACCGTCTAAACATAGGATACCGCTAAGAACCGCTGGAGCTACTTGGCTCTTTCCGTACCCCACCCCTCACCTGGAACAGGCTTCACCCAAGCTCAGGCTGCTAGTGCTGAGGCAGGATAGGAGGCTGGCTGATTCTGCCTGGTAAGGTCATAGCCCTCCTTCTTCAGCTTCCTCAATTTCCTCACTGATTTTTGTTCCAATCCCTACCTAGCCCCGGGGATTTGGCAGCCCGGTGTTCAAACAGCTCAGGCCCTGGCAAGCATCTGCACCTCAGGTTCTAGCATCTAGCAAAGCAGGTATCCCCAGGGCACCAGCAGACTTGGCTTCTGACTAACAGAGTGGAGATCAGAAACCACATGTCCATCACTGAGCTGCTCCCCGGGAGAGATGCATCATCTCAGAAAATCTTAACAGCCCTATAAGGAGGGCACATTTCACAGAGAACCTGTGGCTCAGAGGTCCAGTAATTCACACTCGGTCATAACATAAGCAAGGAGCACTGGCCAAACCGCTGCAGCAGTGAGTGCCCGTGACCTGGAGGTTCTGCTAGGGGTACAGGAAAAAGGAGGCCCTTAAGCGTGGTGACACGGGAAGGAAGACCAAGAATCTGGATGCAGAGTATGGAGCAATGTGAAAAACCAAGTGCCACAGATTGTTTTTAACAAATACTCGTTTCCGAGTTTAAAATAGGTATACTAACTGGAACTAAGAGTTCATCAACAGGAATCCTGACCAACCATTCAGAATGAACAGGAAAGGACCGCAGGGAGACCTCTGTTGATTGGGAGTTCCCATTATCCTGTGGAGATTCCTTCTGGCTCCAGCGGTGTCATCCATGATCCAGATTATGGCAACTGGCACAGCCCATTCCCCTTGACCCCCATGATTTCTGTCCTGGGCACAGGACCTGAGCAGATCCAGCAAGAACACTTGACAGAGCTTCTTCTGGAGATGCTGAGAACAGTGGTACATATGGTACTATGGCCCCCCAGAAGCCGTTTTTAGGATCACAAGGGGATACCCTCAGAATAAGGCCGACACCATGGAAAGCAAAGCAGGTAGAGAAAAGAAACGAGGACATTTAGTGGTATTGCTAAGCCAGAGCAGTATTTGTCGGCCCCAGCACTGTGCCTCTTGGCTTTTTAGGTTCATAAACCAAACTTTATGAAACTCCCAGTCTTGAGTTGTGTTTCCTTCTACTTGCAACCCAGAGAGTCCTGGGTACAGGAGGCATTTAAGAAAAGCATTTTCTTTATTGCATGGAACAGCACTGCAAATGGCTGAACACTGTCTAGAGGCTTAATCTGCTTGGTAAATATTTCCTCTGCATAGATGGCTGATAGAAACAATAAGCTTTAGCCTATTCCAGACTGAATTATTTTACTCTAGATTCTCTGGTATTTTTACAGTGACACCAGGCCGTTTCTTTGGGAGCCATGGAACGGGCAAACGGAAATGAAAGAGAAAGAGCGGAAGAGCTTCTGTGTAATAGTGCAGGGGAGAGAGCTGACAGATAATCAGATTGCACAGATGAGCACAGAAACTTCTTTCCATCATTATTAACAGGATCACCCTAATAATAAGACAAAAGCAATATTCCAGTCAAAAGCTTTTCAGTTAATTCCTTCTGGCACAAATGTAAATGCCACCCACAGGCAGTCTTTTATTAACCTTCTCCACCATCGCGCATCGGGAAACGCTCACTAGGGAGAAGTCTCTGCAGCATGCTTCCACATGTACCACCTCACCGGAACATCACAACATTCCTTGGGGCCCAGGAGGTGTTATCAGCTCTGTTCTGCAAATGAAGGAACTGAGGTCTGCAAAAGTTGAATACTTTCCTCAAGTTCATAGGAATAAAAAGTTGGAGGAGCCAGGAGATGGAAAATGCACGTTTTCTAACTCAGATCCAAAGGACCCTTCTATAATATTTATCGCCCTGTCCCTCCTGGTTTTGGAAGTATCATCTGCTGTCAAAGTGAGTGGGCAGAAACCAAAGAAATCTTCATACATCGGGTAAGAGAAAAAGATTAAGAAACAATCTAAAAATGGAATGGCCAACATCTACATATTTAAAATTAGCTCTAGAAACACACTCCTTCATCATGCTCCCAGCTCCAGCAGCCACCTCTTAGACCCTCTGGGCACAAGGCTTGGGTTGGAAATTTCTTGGAATACCCCACACTCAAAACTCAAATACATGTTCCTATATGCTGATAACAGCACTGGTTTTATATTAAAAAAAAACAATGAAGATCTAAGAACACAAGTATAATTATCTAGAAAAACTAAAAACTTGTACTAGCATTTGAAGGCATTTGTATTTTAAGTTCAACTTTTTAGAGACATAACCAAGCATCGATCTGGTGTCTTCCTTTCTAGGACGTGAGAAACAATATTTAGTTTACTTGGAATTTCCTCAGTTTTGGTGATGCCCAATGGTTCCTTGTTATTCTTTTTAAGCCAGAGAGTTTTTATACTTCTCAAGGCTGGCTGGACTCTAGTAGATCTAGGGCTACCTTCTTCCACAGAAGGACAGATTCTGATAAGGGGGCTGCTTACACAGCAAAGTTTTTGTATGATATATACGTAAATGGTTTTCCAATCTTATTGCATGGAAGTGATGATTCAAATATAAAGTCTTCACATGCAACTCACCAACCTGAAATAACTAGCATCATTAACAAACTCATAAATGTAGCCTTTTTTTTTAAAACACAAATCAAGTCCTGGGGACTCACAGCCCAGGCTTGCGGAGGGTCCTGAGCATTCCAGCTGTTCCTCTCTTCCCTTACCCTCTGTGATTTGACTCATCTGTTTCCTTCTCCTGGTCCCCTTCACAAGTCTCTTCAAAGTTCTTCTGAGGAACAGGTCAGCTGGGAGCAATGAATTTCAGCTAATTTGCCTGGGTCTGGGTCTGGGTCTAGTTAGGGAGAATAGTTTGGAATTACTTTGCAATCTTACAGTGTTTATGGTATGAAAAAGGGACCAGAATCTATTAGGGATGCTCCAAGCAAGATGATCAATGCCCCCCCCTCCCCCGCCCACCCCTGCTCAACTCCCCGGTACAGATCAGAGCACAGAGCTCCAGCATATATAACAGCTTTCACTGCATCATCAACCACACCATGAGATGAACTGCTTGTCACCATCTAACACTGCTTCCCCCAGCCCCCGGCTGCTCTCCTTACAGTTCCTAAACCTGGCTCCCAGGGGGAAGTCTGTCCATTCTTAGCATCACACTCCTTCTGCAGCTCCCCACTCCTGGGGTCTGGGGTTGGGGGCCACTCATGCCTTTAAAACTCTCTCCCTTGCCCACCTCACCCTCCCCATTTAGCTTCTCAGCCTCCTGGTCACTGTCTTCCTGCCCGTCCATCTCAACACTCAAGGTCTCATCATCAGTGTTTCCACCAGAATCACCAGCCTGGTTTTCCTATCTGCCTCCTGAATATCCATCACCCCTTCTCCCAGGAATCCTCCTCCCAGACCTACAGCTCCTGATTTTTCTGTGTGTTCCTGATCCTAAACATGGCAATATAAATGAACTCACCCAGATGTTACAGCTCTGTCATTCTGGCTTCAATAAGACTTAGGTTTCAGACCCTTTTGAGGAGTGGTTTAATGGCCAGAAGGTTTTTCTATAGCCCCTCCACCTTTTAATGAGAAAGAGAGCTCTAGAAAAATGGAAAATATCCTCTGATTTTAGAATTTGGTTCTGTGATCAAAGAGGAGGCAGGATCATCTCCCTGTATGCCACTTACTGGCTGGTAAATACTCCCAGTATCAACACCACTCTAGGCATCAGGAGAGCAGGGATGGCATCTCTTAGACCTTAAGTAACTGATTTACAAAAACTTCAGCAAATGAAACATCTGGTGGTGAGCTACAGCTATTAATCTTTTGTTTATAATCTGTTGGAATAGTTCACCAAAATTAACAAAATGCAACAATGCAATTACAGATTGTTCAAAACACACACACACACATACAAGAATATTATTCAGCCACGAAAAAGAATGAAATCTTGCCATTTGCAACACGGATGGACCTCAAGGGTATTATGCTAAAGTAAGTCAGAAAGAGAAAGACAAATACCATATGATCTCTTACAGGTGGAATAAAAACAAAAAACAAAAAACAAAAAAATCCCAAACAAAAACAAGCTCATATATACTGAGAAGAGATTGGTAGTTGCTAGAGGCAGCAGAGGTGAGATGGAGAAATGGGTGAAGGGGTTCAAAAGGTAAAAAGAAAAAAAAATTTAAAGAATAAACAGATGAAAAAATGCTGCTGTAAGAAATCTATTTGCTTAATGGAGAGGTTTTTTTGTCGCTAAAAAGTAAATAAAAAATCACGATCCTAAAGTAGTCATCAGGATGTTCAAACAGAAGGAAAACAAAACAAGGGCCAAAGGAGATTATTAAATTTTAAAAGCAATTAAACATTTATAAGATGTGTACTTCTATACAGCAATAATGTTGGGATTTGAAAAATAAAATGCTAAACTTGTTTGATTCATAGCCTGAACATGTACAATAACTATATCTTTGTTTGCATCAGGGTGGAGTAAAAGTATGTATATAGAGATATATTGCTTTTTCCCCTCTACTATAGATTAAAAAGTCAAGGATAAAGTCGGAATAAATTCCTAAAATTGATAATAAAGGTTAGGTGCATTTTTATCTTCTACTAGACTCAAGTTTCTGACTTAAGCTTTCATTATTTACTTTGACTTGTATTACAGAGAAATTCTCTTAATCTTTGAAACCGCCCTT
Organism: Ailurus styani; assembly: GCA_002007465.1. Lineage (NCBI taxonomy): Eukaryota > Metazoa > Chordata > Mammalia > Carnivora > Ailuridae > Ailurus > Ailurus styani. Next base: position 294,103 of record LNAC01000317.1, on the reverse strand, counting down.
AGATTCTTACTCAAGAATTGGGAACTTAATACAGCATCTGGTGTCAGAGGTCCTTCTGAGTGACCACTGTGAAATTCTTAATTTATACCTGAGTCAACAACACAGAATTCAGAGGAGGGAACAGTAATGAAAAAAATGTTATTCAGAACACGGTACTCTCAAAAACAGAGCTGGTAGAGAGGGAGCCCTACAGGCACAAACCAGGATTCAAGGCCACCATCTGGGGGCCAGCTGACACCCCAGGTTGACTGGGGCCATTGCTGTTTCCTCAATGTCCCTCCTGAGGCAAGGATGGGCTGGGGAAGACCCAGACAGAGAGACATACACACGGCCACATGAAAATAAAGTAAAAGGAGGACCAAATATGGCAGTTTTATCAGTAAAATGTATTTGCCTTCTATATGCAAGAGGGCAAAGCTTCTTTTTTTTTTTAAAGATCTATTTATTTATTTATTTGAGAGAGAGAGAGAGAGAGAGAGAGAGAGAGAGAGTGCAAGCAGGGAAAGGGGGAGAGGGAGGGAGGGAGGGAGGGAGCGAAACAGAGACAGAGAAACAAACAATCTCAAACAGTCTCCCCACTGAGTGCAGAGCCTGATGCAGGGATCAATCTCATGACCTTGAGATCACGACCCGAGCCAAAACCAAGAGGCCAACGCTTGACTGATTGAGTCACCAGGTGCCCCGAGGGCAAAGCTTCTGACCCCGAACTTGAAGATCAGCAGTCACCAGCACTGGAGGGGTGGGGAGCGGCTGTGGAGTTTGCAAGAATGCAAAGCCACTTGCAGAAACATTTTCTGAGGACTGAAAATACTTGTGTTTTATAATCAATGTGAGCCTATGATGCAGTGGTGTCAAGGCAGAATTGGGGAAATCCTCTATGTTCCCTGCCACTATTTTCAGCTCTGTAGGAAAAGGGTTTCAGGTACTGAAATGCGATTGAACGTACACTACGAGAACATTCAACCAACCAATATGTTTTCCCTGCCCAATGATACTGGCTATGCAATGGTTATGGGAGGGAACTACAGACCGTTTTGACAGGAAATAGGCTCTCAAATTCAAGGATTTAGGGATCACTGTCCAGCGCTAAACGTTCTAAACACGGTGGAGATTGACTGAACCACATCTACTTTCCCACTCACTTGAGATCAGGTTGTGGTTCTGTCTGAAGAGATCATGATGTCTTCCCCAAGGACAAGCTCAAACCGACTGCTCTAAAGGTCCATGCCCAACACTCACAGGCAAGGTGGGAAATAAATGCTGGAAATAAAACCTCCCCCTTTTCTTTAAGAACATAACATTTTTTAAAGATTTTACTTATTTGAGAGAAAGAGAGCACAACTTGGGGGGAGGGGCAAAGGGAGAGAGAAAAACAGACTTCATGCTGAGTGCGGAGCCCGATGTGGGGCTCGATCCCGGGACTCTGGGATCACAACCTGAGCCAAAGGCAGATAGATGCTTAACAGACTGAACCACCTGGGCACACTGTGAAGATAACCTTTTAAAATGCTTCATCTAGCTACCCTGAGAGCTGAAATCCTGGGGTTCTCAAGTCAGCACCGAGTAGTCTGAGGACAAGTGCTCCAGAAGGGTGGCCAAGTTGCTCTGTGCAGGTCTGAGTCTGGCGCCAGGACCACAGCTGGATTTGTCTGTGGTCAGAGACAACTGGCCTGCACTGGGCTTGGCCAGACTCCTTGCAGCTTTCGCTTCTCCAGGGTCACCATATGTGGGTGTATATGGACTATTTTGTATCGCCCTCAAAGTCTTACATTAAAGCCCTGACCTCCAACGTGAGTATATATATATATTTTTAAATATTTTATTTATTTATTTGACACAGAGAGAGAGATCACAAGTAGGCAGAGAGGCAGGCAGAGGAAGGGGAGGAAGCAGGCTCCCTGCGGAGCAGAGAGCCTGATGTGGGCCTTGATCCCAGGACCCTGAGATCATGACCTGAGCTGAAGGCAGAGGCTTTAACCCACTGAGCCACCCAGGTGCGCGTGACTATATTTTGAGATGGGGATTTTAAAAGGTGATTAAGGTTAAATGAGGTCTTAAGGGTGGGGTCCTAGTCCAATCCGATTGGTGGCTTTATGAGGAAAGGAAGGCAGGAAGCTACCACAAACACTTTAAAAACAGCTTCATTTATAATCAGGTTTTCTCCAGGGTTGCTATCTTTGAGAAAGGTTCAAAGCCCTACCTTGGAGAAAAGGCAGCCACTCATGGTTACGTATGAGAGTTTGGGGCTGGAGCTGTGTTCAAGTCCTAGCTCTGTCGCTTGAAGTCACTCAGTCCCAGGAAAGGGGTTGACCTGGGGAACTCTTCCTTTTCCCACGGAGAGCTGGGATAAGACGGCAGCTTCCGTTAAGGATGCTTTAGGCTGCAAGTGGTAGGAATCCCAGCCAGCAGTGACTTAATGAATAAAGGTATACATTTCTCAAAGAACAGAAAGTCTCAAGGCAGCCGCCGCTGGCCCAGCTTAGCTGCCCAGTGGCATTGCCAAAAACTCAGGTTCTTTCCAGGGGTCCACTGAACCACCCTCAGCAGGCTGGCGTTTTGTCACTTCCCAGTCCAAAGTGTCATCATGAGTGTCCAGAAGAAAGAAAGGGAAGGGGTGACAGGACTCCCTTTCCCCACACACTTGCCACTTATCAGGAAGCAGAAGTGGACTGGGGCATGCTGTCACACCCTAGAACTGAGGATGAGCCCACTTACACTGACAGCTGAACAAAACTGGAGTTCTGTTAGTAAAAAGCAGGGCAGTGCAGACTTCCATTAGTATTTAAAGAGAAAAGTTACATGCAACATGCTTAGCATGGTACATGTTGAATTTCATCAATTATTGATAAATATAAATTTATTTATAAACTAATACATTTTCATCTTTTACTAGAACCCAAAGTTACCTGAGAGACTGTATTTCCCTCAGTGAGATTTCATGATGAAGTCTCTTTACAAAAAAAATTTAGGTCCGTGGGTGACAAAGTCACAGCCGAAATCAGTGGAGGATGAATTTTTAAGGAAGAAATGTAAGCAAATGAGCTTTTTCCTGTAGCTTCATACCAGAACCTGAATCTTTTCTGGTACAAACTACGGTTCATATCACCGGACCCTTTGGGGGGCTTCAAATGAACAGAGTATCCATGGAGGATTTTTAGGGTTGAGGCACTGAAGGCTTTGGAAAAGGGGGAGGAAAAACCCTCTTTCAAGACTGTTACAGCTCACTTATCAGGGTTTTAAATAAACATCTACTTTTTAGACAATATGCTCTTTGCAGCAGGCCTACTATATCAAGAGTCCAATTAAATGCTTTCCCTGGAACATTCACTCTGGAATTAACTCTGAGGTCTGACACACGAGTGTGAAAGCTTCGAAGCCACAGAAACTAAGCGCTCGCCTGGATCTCGCATGTGCAAATGAGATTCCGTGCAGGGGTAATGTGAACAGTTCGGGGTCCTAAACCCGGTATCTCTCCCCACGCCAGCCAAATTTCATCTTGTTCCAATTCAGGCCTGGAACAGCTGAGGAGGAAAGTCACTATTTTGCAAGATCTTTCCCAATAGGTGTAAGAATAACTAATAATTGTCATGTACCATCAGACTACAGAATGAATGTCAATTAATAAAGGAAAGAGCAATTAGCAAACTCATTAATGATGTTTCTGTTTCTGTTCTCAGGGCGCATGGTCTGTTTTGATGTCTTCGGCCTTTATTATACCTTTTAATGCCTGTAAGTAAATATATTCCACAACAGAGACCTAGTATTTTATATACATTTTACCTGAAATCAAAGCTGAAATGACTGATGACATCTGTGAGGAGCACATTCTGCGAGAAATTAAGAGTCCCTAAATTCAATCATGGCATATACTTTCTTCCCATAAAACGTGTATTTTTAGCTAACAAGCATCACCTTCTTCAACTGCTTCACTTCCATCTCCACCACCAACAATTACCCTACTCCTTGGGGATTATTTTATTTTTTGAAGACACTTTTGATTTTTGGACAGTTTTGGACAGATAGTTCGCATATACCTCTTACCCCATTTCCCTGACATCTTGTATTAGAATGGTACAACTGTTACAGTTAATGAACCAGAGCCCATATTTTATTCAGATCCCTTAGTTTCCCCTAATGTCCTTCTCCGGATCAGGGCTTGCATCCAGATAACCCAAGACATTTAGTGGCCGGGTCTCCTCAGGCTCCTCTTGGCTGTGACTTCCCTAATTCTCGATGACCTGGACAGTTTTGAGACTACTGGTAGGTATTCTGCAAAATGTCCCTCAATTTGGGTTTATCAGATGTTTTTCTCATGGTTGGACTGGAGTTAAGGGTTTGGGAGGAAGACCCTAGAAGTAAAATGGCATTCTCATCACTTCGGGGCAAGGGGACTTACTATCAATGTGGCTTATTGCTACCGACGTTGACCTTTATCACCTGCCTGTCAAGTTTCTCCACTGTAGAGTTATGCCCTCTTTTCCACACTACCCTCTTTGAAAGGAAGTTCACTATGCACGATGCACACTTGAGGGGCTGGAGGCTTTGTTACCTGCCCTTGACGGCAGAGTATGGACCTCAGTTATCTGGGATTCTTCTGCAGAGGGGATTTGTTTCTTCTCCACTCGCTCCCTCACTCACTCATTCGTTTGTTCAAATCAGTATGGACTCCTGGCTACTCAGAGTTAATTTTTTGGACAAGGCGGGAAGGGATTCTGTTATTTGTGCAAGTGCAAAGGCCAGGGAGGACAGAGACCACCGACGGGCACACAGGTGAGCTGCTGGCCTCCCTCGGAGCGACAGGACTCCCCTCACACATGGGACTCAGGGCCCACGACAGCAAACTTTCTGCCACAAGAGCATCACGAAGTCCTACGTGTTGCAGAACTCTGGGCTTAGTCTGCAAATGCCCGAGCCCACCATGCCAAACACTCTGCCGCCCATGTCAGTGCCCATCCTCACTTTCGTCCTCGACCCCCACTTTCAAGCAAGTGGCAAATCCCACACCCGATGCTTGTAAACACTCTGAGTCGGCATCCAAACCAGAGAATGGCGAGGACCTAGTGCTCACTTTATGGCCTCTCGCACAGACTTGTGTGTGTGGTGGTGCATGCAGTGACCAGGACAGTCACCCGAGGACAAACCTTTCTGCAGGCCCTGATGGTGAGTATATCCGGATAGTGGGAACACAGCAGGGAGGGGCACCTGCATACGAAACACGGCAGGTGACATGAAGGCGGCTGTACAAAGTGCTAAGAGACCCTACAGAGAAGTCCTTCAAGGAAATGACAGTTGAAAAGACGGGGCCAGAGTGTGAGATGGGGAAGGGGTGGGGGTGTGTCTAACTTGGAACCACTTACCAGCATTTTCGATGTAAGTGAAGTCACTCAAAAATAGAGTCCGGTGCTTCTACATTTGCAGTCTTGCTTATGGACAAACTCCTTGCTTATGGAAAACCCGTGCAGTTCTTGCAAAAGTCAGCAGGGGACAAACTCCTCAGTGGCAGGACACCTAGATGCTGTAGTGGCATCAGATTTCTAGGTGCTGCAAACCTGAAGTTTATAATTTGGGCTAAGACAGATTTCATCTTACAAGAGGTTCTAATTTGAGATAAGAAGCATGGACTAGAAAAATCTTAAACTATAATATTTTCTTTTTTTTTAAGATTTTAAAAACTTATTTATTTGGCACAGAGAATGAGAGAGATCACAAGTAGGCAGAGAGGCAGGCTGAGAGAGAGGCTGCTCCCTGCTGAGCAGAGAGCCTGATGTGGGGCTTGATCCCAGGACCCTGAGATCATCACTTGAGCCAAAGGCGGAGGCTTTAACCCACTGAGACACCCAGGCGCCCCAAACTATAATATTTTCTAGTACAACCTGGAAAAGGTTCCAAATATTCCATTTTTGGTATCAAAACACCTCTGCTTAGCTCACAAAAAGTCCCTCTTGAGAACTGCTGGTTTGCACACCTAATTTGTGTAAGACGTTCTGTTTTCAGCTGACTGAAGCCTTCTCCAAGTCATTACAAATTCCAGATTAGCAAAAAGTAAAGAGGCTTCACAAGATACATTTAAAAAATTTTAAGAGTTTCCTTATTTTTTTCAATTGCTGATAATAGCCACCATCCTATTTGTAGCTCTACTGTGCATTAATGAAGATCTATGTTAAATACATGGAATTACTTGTGAGCTTGGTGTGGAAGACTCTGCTCATAGCGAAAAAGAAAAAAAAAATCAATCTGCCTTCAAGGCAATAGGAAGAAACAATCAAAGGGGGATAAGTGATCCCACGGCCACATGGGAGAAAGACAAAACATGTGCAAGTTGTCAGCCTCTCCAAGGAGCCGGGGACGGCTCCGGATCCACCTGTACTTCTGGGGATGCCCATGAGATCCTCAGGCCCAGCAAGGAGGCCAAGGGAGCCTTCTGCAAAGGCCAAGAATTAGACCCCACCGCTCCAAACAGAGGGAGCCCCACGTTAACAGTAACAACAACAACAACAATAATAAAAACAAGGGTCAGCTTCTACCCCCATCTTACTTCAGAGTCTGCTGTGGTCAAAATGCTGCCCAGACCAAACCCATGACATCAGCATCAGAAGCACAGGGGTTATTTTCTGGGTTTGTAGGCCTACCCCAGGGATTCTGATCCCCCAGCTGTGGCCAGGCTCCACATGTTTAAGGAGCATCCCAGGACTCACATGGAGGAGGCCCTCAAGGACACGCTGACGTGGGGTGTAAGCAACAGGCGATCTCCTGACCAAACCAGCCCACTTCTTCCTGGGAGCTGCCCCTGAAGACTTTTAGCAATAGGATAAATTTGTTAGTGTAATTAGGAGGCACCCCGATTGGAGAAGGGTGTCATCGGCAGCCTCGCTCCTCCGTTCGTTGTGCGACCTTCAAGGTTGTGCCCTGCCACAGGCTTGTATCAGTCAGCGCTGGAATACACTTATACTCAGCTTCACATTCATCACCTTAACCCCCCCAGGTTGATGCCCCTCCAATTACAGCAGCAAACTGCACAGAATGAAGGACGGATGACAAATGGAAAACAAGCATGAATACAGCTCCCATCAAATTTTAACTTCAATCTGAGACACTCCAGTGGGCCAAGTCTGACCCTCTCCAGTCCCATTTATGCATGATTTTCAAAACATAGTTGGTACACACATGGGTTTCTGATCATTTGGGCCACGTGGAAGCCTCGCCTTAGAATCAAAACCAAGAATGAAACCCACCCTGTTGTTTACTCCCTAAGTGAAGCTCCTGTCATTTATCTCCACGCTATTCCTCAAAATATTTCCAGAAAACACACAATGCTGCAACTCAGCAAGGCTCAACTCTGGCTGATACCAGAATCAGAGAGAGGGCTTCTGGAAAAACTCCCCACACTCAGGCAGCACTAGACCTTGGACTCAAATCCCTGGGGTGAGTCCTGGTAATGCTCCTGGTTAATTACAGGGTCCACCCAAGGTGGAGTTCCCCTGAGAGTGCTTTTGCTGCTTCCAAGACTGTGAGCATCTTGAAGGTTCTCCCACTCAGTCTTTCAAATGAATATTTAACAAATTATTACTGAACTGAATATATTTACATATCAGACAATTTCCACTCCTGGGACAGGCAAGCCACCTCAAGGATGGAGGACTGGGCTGACATTTGTGATCTCACCCTTCCAACCCAACGACATTTTAACGCCTGCCTCCAGGTTGAAGGAGGTGTCATGAAAGAGGAAGCCTTCTTTTCACTGTTCCTCCAGCTTAATTAGGGTTGAGGAGTGTTCCAGAAGTGGCACTTAGATTAAAGCTGCAAAGGCTGCAGCCTTTACCCAATACTGAGATGCTCCTCTGAAAATCACCATGACTGAAGTGAGAGCGAACAATGGCTAATCCTAACAACTGCCTTCTGCCCACGATAAGGGTTGCCAGATTTAGTGAATAAAAATGCAGGATTGTCCAGTTACACTTGAATTTCAGATGAGCAACAAATAATTTCTAGTGTAACTATGTCCCATGCAATATTTGGGCATATTTACACTATAAAGTTATTGTCTGAAATGCCACTTAACTGAACGTCTTGTATCTTATCTGGCAGCTCCACTGGTAATGGCCCCAAAATAAATGGTCTGGCTTTCTTACTTGGTGTCACTGTGTTTTGGGAGAAAGGGACGATGGTATTACAAGATACAAACATCTGAAGACCCTGTGTTTGCTCCCCAGCAAAATGCTCTGGAAGTCATAGACACAGGGGCTATCAAGTATAAGATATAAGCTGAATACCCCTCTCTCTGAGACTTTTCAAAGAACCGAGTTCTTCAGCTCTGAACAAAGGACACAGCAGAAGAGAAACTTTTGTTGTTGGCTGCAGCTGAGCAAATTTATCAAACAAAGGAAGCATTCAGCTCACCCTCCGTACCACAGTCACATACGAAAGTTCAACAAACTGTATATAGAAACCAGAAACAGTGATGAAATTTTATCTGGCTAATCTTGTAATTATGAAGTTCTATTTCCTGTTTTTGCTCCTGAGCGAGATGGAGGAAAGACACGGTGGAAAGAGGAGAGAAGAAAATTAGCGTAACCGGATTTGCTCTTTCAGCAAACATGGACCGAGGACCAGATGAGGAGAGGCAGTTCTGGCCTCGAGGAGAGACAGAGGGATGACTGGGTGTACACACAACAGCTCCACGCAGGGTGGAGTCCTCTGCTGTGCCCTCAGCACCTAGAACAGTGCCCAGAATACGGAAGCATTCAGTAAATATTTGTTGAATAAACAGCAAAGGTTTGCACACAGACCCAGGGAGGGAAAGGGGGCACCAGAGACAGCTCCTGGAGGGGAGCGCACCTGATGATCCAGAAAAGCGAAGATGCGGTCGTCAGGCCAAAGCACCCTGGCAAGAGGAGCGGTCGGTATGAAGGCTCCGCAAAGCAAGCATGCTGGACTCCCATGAATGGAGACATAGAACCCAGGTGGTGGGTGGGTGGAGGAGCATCCGGGGGTGCATCCAATGACAGCTGGAAGCTGAGGCCCCAGTGTAGAGTGGATGCTCTGAGGGGTTCAGGGATGGAACCCTAGGTCACAGCTTTTACTCAAGGGGAAGTGGAGGAAAGGAGGGACACAAAGGGGACTGAGAAAGAGCAGCCCCAGAGGAGCTGGGAGACGCTCCTGCCATGGGAGTGGGAACAGCATGTCAGGGAGATGCTAGTACCAGTATCAAAGGAGAGCGGACTGGAAAATGAGCACGGGCTTCGGCAAAAGGTATTCCTGTTGAGTGGTGGGGACAGAGATGGACAGCAGAGGGTTACGGGATGAGTCTGGGGGTGAACAAGTGGAGAGACCGAGTGTAGATGGCAGCTTTTCTGGCAGTGCAGTAGAAGAACTGAATAGCTGAGGGGGCTCTGGAGCCTGGATGGGGCTTTCCCAGGTCTGTCCTTACAGTGGGAGAGGCATCTCTAATTGGAGATAGGCAGATTAAAGATCCCCAAACCAGAAGTCACTAAGAGCTATACAGGGTTTTCATCATGTACATAGGAAGTACATAATAAATGACTATTTTAATTATATGAATGAAGCAACCAAGTGGTGATTCTTACCTCGAAAAAGATCTGCAATCCCTTCCAAGTCATTTGGGTTCCACCACAACACTTGAATATACTAAATTAGCTATCTCTCTTGAAGCAAGGTTTTGAATAAGGTGAGAATAAATTTTCTAGGTAGCTTTCTTAAGCTGTGAAGTTAAAAATCTAAGGAAAAAGTAGCCAGATTCAATGGGTCTGCCTCTGTGTGTCTTTAAATATTAGGAAAGGGCATATAGTGAACAGACTCACTAGATCAAGTGTGGTCCAGCAACCAGCACCATGGTAAGAGTTCCAGCATCTTAGTGGCCCCACCAGACCCACTGACCCAGAATCTGCACTTAACAAGACCAGTAAGTGAGTCATATCCACTTCGAAGTCTGGGAAGCGGTGGTTAGAAGAGCAAGACGTCTGGCTTTCTGTATTTTCCCTCCGGACTCACCAGGAATGTGGAGACCAAGCATGAAACCTCAGAAAGTTATCAAGTACTACTTTCATTACATTGTATTTCATGTTATAATATTTTTCAGCTTTATTTAAACTTTGCTCTAAGTAACAGAGCTGTTTTCCTTTTCTTTGTCCATTAGCCTTAATTTTTCAAAGCAGTTTGGAACTTCATGCTACCATCTAGAGCAATGTCAACTTTAAATTAATGTACAGTAATAAGTAGGAGGAAATGGAAACTATTTCTCAAGTTCAGTTTTAGATATGATGATGTAATTTTTCCTTTTCTCTCCTCTTTCTCTTTTTTGTGACAATTGCAATTGACTATTAGCAAACCAGTGTTACATAGCAAGCCAGGAAGTTACTTACAGCATTACCTGGAAAAATGCTATGTAATTAGAACCACCCAGAAGGAGGCAGGGCTGGTGCAGTATAAAGCACAGAACACACACAGTCCATGCTAAGCATAAGTGTTCTACAACAGGCCTAAGTACAAGTTTCCCCCTGAAATGGTAGTGCCACGAACTGAAGAGTTAACTGCATCCACTAAGCTGTAAACGGGAAGAGTGGGGATCATTTGTCTATTTTATACTGCCTGACAAATAACAGGACGGGTTTAATAAGTATCCGTGAGTGAGAAAGTGAATAAATGAATAGCACTCAAACCACAGGTTCTCCCTACCACGCTCTGCCCCTTCCTTTTCAATTCTTGCAAAACTAAGAGAATTCAGTGAACCTCCCAGCCATTCCTGATTGCCAAGCAGCCTCTGCCCACACTGAGATACCTCTTCCATGGCATCCATGAGGACCACTGGAGGGTTCATCGGTGTGGATACTTTCCATTAAACCCACTGAAAGCAGGACAACAGTGAAGAAAGAAAGTGATGGAGATCAGTAACAAAGACAACTAACTGTGTCCTCAATAAATCCCATGAGATTAGCAGAGGCTAGGGCTGAGGCACGTAATGCTGGCAAAACCAGACCCTTTGATGCTGGAATATCTGGCTGAAGATTAACCAACCAACCGGGATCAAGGGGAAAAGGGGATGTGTAATAATTTGGGTGAGGAAGATAGATGAGACAGGGCAACTGGTTCCCAGACTTAGAATAATACCCACGCCTCATTATGCACCTGAAGTATGAGACATGAGTTTATTAGCAAGCTCAGCCACTCCACTGATTTTTTTTTTTTGGCGGGGGGAGCTCTTTTTCAAAAGCTTTATAAATGACAAAAAAGCTACAATTCACATGGACGATGGTGTGGCTTCTTCCACTCCTCCGCATGATTCTTAGCCTTAAAACTCCAGCTCAAAAGTCAGGAAGCCTCCCCGACTGCCCAGTTAGTTATTCCCTCCTCTGCACCCCTAGATGCTTTGCTCCTACCTATATTGCTTTTTGTTTATCTGTGCTTCTCCCATGGGAGCTTGAGTTCCTGAAAAGCAGGGGCTGGGTCTTAATTATCTTTGGATCCTCAGAGCATGGAGCTGTAAGAAGTGACTGATAATGCCTATTTTCATTATAAACATGTGAGCTATGCTTGGTAGGTAGCATGACTGCTGCCCAGGAAGGGGGTGGCTCAGACTGGAGAATCCCTATGCAGAAATCACGACTGAAACAGTGAGTGTGGATATCTAAAGCAACCAAGAAAGACACCCTGAGAGATGAGGGCATGTATGTGGCATTATCATCTCCATGCTGTACCAGCACTTGACTTCAAGTCACACTCTCCCCTCTCCCACGTATAACAAGGAATAATCTCTTTCTTGAATACCTCTCAGGATTATGAGGAGTAAAACACCAGACCTGAAAGCACTTGAAAAAAATCTATAATTTAAGAAATTATTATCAACATTTCAATGGTGAAAGGTAAGGAAAGCAGAGACTCTTTGTTGTGTGTATGGCTGGCTGGCTGGAGGGTGGATGGATGGATGGGTGGGTGGGTGGATGGATGGACGGATGTCTGGCTGGAGGGTGGATGGGAGGATGGATGGGTGGAAGGATAGATTGGTGGATGGAAGGATAGATGGGTGAATGGAAGGACAGATGGGTGGATGAATGGCTAGATGGGTGGATGGATGGCTAGAGGGTGGATGGATAGATGGATGGATAGATGCATAGATGGATAGATGGGTGGATAGATGGATGAATGGATGGCTGGAGGGTGGATGGGTGGATAGATGGATGGACAGATGGGTGTACAGATGGCTGGCTGGCTGGCTGGAGGGTGGATGGGTGGGTGGATCGCTGGAAGGCTGGATGAAGATGAAGAATAGCTCATCAGCCATGAAGCAGCAAAAAGGAAAAGAAGGTTAAGAAGGATCCAACTTCAAATCTTGCCAGGACATTGTCTCATGTAAATGTCTCTATAAGGATTCTGAATTTAGAAATGGAAGCTATGAGCAGGGAATAGCCCCATCTAATTAACAAAATGTTATCTAATTAGTGCACATAAAAAAATCCCAGTCTGAAAGCTAGTAACTCCTTTCTCTTGTTTACTTAGCATTTATGTAGTACTTTAATATGTATTGATTTAGAATGCCTAAGTTTAATATTTAATGCAACATCTAATAGATTCCCATCAAGACACTGAAAGAAACATCATTATAGGCAATGATTTTATTTTTAAATTTGAAAAGGCAAATGAGGTTCAAGATGGTAAAAAAAAAACTTTCAAAGAGTAGCAGAGAAAGTGCACAATAGGAACCTTTTATTAATTTTATCTCTAACTAAAAACTTAAGTTACAGCACAAAAGAATCAAAACATAAAGTGTGCATTAAAAGGCATTTTAGCAGTTTGTGCTGCCAAGAGGTGAGTGAGCTAAATAAAAGGATCGCTTTCTAAGTTTAATTTCACTAGGCAGTCTTTAAGTTTATAGTAAAGGAAAAAAACGTGCACTGAGTATATGCCCTGTGCGCCAAGTGAAATACTTTAGGAAGGAGAGACTTAATTTTGAGGCAGCCATGCTCGTAACATTTGGACAAGCCGTGGACTGAGGGGGCTCTGCACATAGAGCCTGGGGAGCAAAGCTACATTTTAAAAGGGCTCCCTGTGCTCCAGCAGATGGGCTGTAAACTTGACCAGACTGCAGGCACCGTGTCCTCCACCCTCACCAGTTGAATGCATTAACTTTTCTATTCCTTTCCCATATGCTTTATCGCACATTCAAAAACATGGACAGCAGATGGTAGGTAACAAAGAAAGAGATCAATCAACCAAGCAAAAATGGAAAAAACCTTGTTCTAACGGGGCCATCTAAAAGCCACTTACCTCCAACCTCCCATTAGATGGGGCTATTTTAATAATCAAATGACACTAAACAGAAGTAACTTCCTTTATGCCATCCCAAAGAAGTAGATTCTGCCCTTTTGTGTTAGAATATTTGCCATAAGAGACTTCCATTTTTCTAATGCTATTCTGTTTTCCTAACTTGGAATAACCACAGATTTCCTTAATATCAAAAATATAGACATGATAATAGAAGGGCCAGAAGTTGCCAGAGAATGATTTCCTATCACATTAAACACTGAATAATCATAGGGCTCTGAGGTTCCACATTCATGAATCAGAGGGAACAAATAAATCTCCAGAGTACAGAAGCAAGAAAATGTTCTAAGTTTGGAGAAAAAACCAAACAAACCTTCTTCTTTTATGAAACCTCTATTTTAATTTATATAACAGAAGGCCTATTTATGTCACTAATTCTATCTGCCTGGATAGAAATCCAAAGAACCAGACAAAGGGCTTGGGGAAAGTACCTCCACTAACAGGGCAACAGTATACATAGCAGGGAAACTGTGCACAGGTGTCACTATTCTTTGCGTGGATACAGTTTCTAAAAGGCAGGCAGTTCGGAAACAGAATAAAAGTTAGGAGAGGCCACATGAAGGAAGAAATCAAACTGAAAAATAGAGGACCTGACTTAAATACCCACTTCCTCCCTAATCCCAGACATGGATCTCTGAGAATAGCCCGGTCCCACAAAATCTGCACATGAACAGGCATGGGCATTTGAAACATCAAATGTGTATCTTATGGGTTAATGGCACAAGCAAAGGAAATAAGGAAACAACCATAGCTTGTCTAAATTTCCAAAGAATATACCCAATTGTTACGAGAGTTTTTTAAATCTCAAGGAATTCCACTTTTTCCAGTAGATCTCTTGGTATGCTCAACTCTGATTCAAAGTTTCTGACTTCTGTGAATCGAGGTTTAGAACTTTATTATCTTAACTTTTTTAAAAGAGGCTATTAGAATACTTTGAGGAATTCACTGAATACACTATTGACTCAAAAGGGTTAATGAAGTGTCCTGAGTAACTTCTAGAAGCTGCCTGGTCATTGAGAGTTCCTGGCACTTGTTTGAGTATATTGATTCTTACACCTTGTAACTAACAAGTAACCCTTAGGTTTCCTTTATTTTTTATTTTTTTTTAAAGATTTTATTTATTTATTTGTCAGAGGGAGAGGGAGAGAGCACAAGCTGGCAGAGTGGCAGGTAGAGGCAGAGAGAGAAGCAGGCTCCCCGCGGAGCAAGGAGCCCGATGTGGAATTCGATCCCAGGACCCTGGGATCATGACCTAAGCCAAAGGCAGCTGTTCAATTGACTGAGCTACCCAGGCGTCCCCTTAGGTTTCCTTTAAAGAGAACAAGCATCTGGTCTCGTGGGTGGCTCAGTTGGTGAAGAATCCATCCGACTCTTGATTTTGGCTCAGGTCACGATCTCTGCGCTCAGTCTGGAGTCACCTTGTCTCTCTCACTCTGCTCCTCCCTCTGTGCTCATTCTCCACCTCTCTCTTTCCCTCTCCAGTAAATAAATAAATAAATAAAATCTTTAAGAAAAAATAAAGAGAACAAGCATTGAAACAATCCCATGTAACCTCTACTCCTACATAACCTACAGAACCTCAGCAGTATGCAAATATTAGACTCTGGAAGGGTTACTTTTATTTTCTTTTTCTCTCTTATTCCTTCTCTACCCTGACACACACACACATACTCCGCGTGCATGGACCATGGCTTCTCTGGCAGGTATGTGATCAAGTGGTTCTCATGATCAGATGGGATGTTCCATGAGGAGATAATCTGGTCATGTGATAGACTTGAATAAACTATCAAAGAAAAATAAAAGTCTGTATAAAAACATGGTTGAAGGGGCGCCTGGGTGGCTCAGTGGGTTAAGCCTCTGCCTTTGGCTCAGGTCATGATCTCAGTGTCCTGGGATTGAGCCCCACATCGGGCTCTCTGCTCAGCAGGGAGCCTGCTTCCCCCTCTCCCTCTGCCTGCCTCTCTGCCTACTTGTGCTCTCTCTCTCTCTCTCTGTCAAATAAATAAAATCTTAAAAAAAAAAACCATTGTTGAAAATAAACATAATGGCGAAACCTCAATTTTGATTTCTAAAAGCGCGTTAACACTCTTCAAAAACGAAAGCCCATTATAACTGGAAAATGAAATGTATGCACTGGATTGTTCACTATCACTCTATCTATCTACTACATACAAATCTGCCCACCAAAATGGCTAAAATTAAGGAATTAACACCACGAAATGATGGTGAGAATGTGGAGCAACAGAAGTTCTCACATGTTTTTGTGGGACTAGAAAAATACAACCACTTTGGAAATAGGTCTAGCAGTTTCTTGTGAAACATTCACCTACCCCACAACCCAATTCTGGTGTTGTTGTTGCTGTTGTTTGTAAAAGCAGTGAAAACATGCCCAAAGAGCAACTGTATAAAATTGTTCAAAGCAACTATATTTACAACAGCCAAAACCCAGAAATAACCTATGTGTCTACCAACAGGAGAATGGATAAACTGTAAGATATTTGCCCAGTGGAATACTGTTCATCAATCTATTGATACAAGCAACAAATGGATGGATCTCAAAAAAAAGTTATGGCAAACAAAGAAGCCGGTGTACATACTGTATGATTCCACTTACGTGAAGGTCCACTACAATAGGCAAGGAAGTATTTATAGTGGAAAAGACCTGAACAGTGGTTGCTCCTAAGGGGTAGGGGCAGAGGTTTACTGGCAGGGACATGAAGGAACTTTCTGAAATGATAGTAATATTCTGTATCATGATGGGATTTGCATTTGCACAGCTAGATGCACATGTCAACACTTAAGACTCGTCTATTTCCTTGTATGTAAATTTTCCTTCAGAAAAAATCAAACAGTGAATACTAATTAATGATATGCATGCTGCTGTAGTTGGAGGAAAGGGCACTGATATTGGAAATGTATTTTATAATGCATCAAAGAATAAGACAGATAAATGGATGGACTGATAGATAATAAAGCCAGTACACTAAAATGGTAATTGTACAACCTAAGTGGTGAGTATGGGATCGTTGTAAAATTCTTTCCTTTTGTATGGCTAAACATTTTCATGAAATAAACTGGAAAAAAAATCTGTTATAGTCCCATAACAGCATCATTTAAAAATTTATTTTCAGCATCATTGTATAAGCAAAGAAGAACGAAGAGGTTTTCGTTTTTTTTTTTTTAAGAGTGAAAAAGATTAAACTTCTGTAAGTAAATTCAAATACCAAATAAATACTGGTATTTCACGCTTACTTCAGAATGAATAAAGCCCTCGCTTGATGCCATAAGGAGAACAAGGGCATCTCATTATGCTCTACGGATCCAAACATACCTGGAGGACTGTTTTACAAATAACCATATCCTTCCCTACCGCCAACTCTCCAAATTGTTGGGTCCTAACAAGTTTCTCTTGTTGTGTAAACTGTCTGCCAAGTACTAATGGGCTCTGAACACAAGCCAGAAGATTCCCCCAAGCCCAGCTGGGTGCAACCCCAAATCCCACCCTGCTCGACAGGACCTCCTTCAAGAGCTCAGGAGTTACTTGAAGGAGCTTCTTATCACTTCTACGCATCTGGACCCCACACAACACAGGCGCAGAGCTTGGCTCTCAGGAGCTGCTCAGTAAATAACCATTCAAGGTTGCTTTCCATGGTTCAAAAGCAAGCAGGGACCACACAAGGGCGTAGATTTGTCTTTCTTCATAAAAATGACCGGGCCCGTTAAAAGCCCCTTATTTATACTAGTAAAAGGCCACAGGATCAAAATTTTGTGGAGTTGTGATGTAACCCGCCATATCTTACGATAGCAGCACCATCCGAGGATGCAGGGGGGGCTGCCTCCTGTCACACAGGGGACTCTGCCACATACTGTGGGACTTGGGACAAACGGTTTAACTTCTCTGCATCTCACTATCTCACTTTTCTATGAAGTGAAACTGATATTTACACTTCACAGGAGTGACATGAAGATTAAGGATGATAATCTATCCAGGTACATAACAGTATCATGTCTGAGATGTAATGAGCACCCCGTGCATGTTAGTTCATTGTTCTTAGTACTTTCCATGTCTCTCTGAATGAAGCAGAAAAGCGCCTGCCACTCTCACACTGATTTAAAATTAAATATAACAAAGATACCATATTTACCATTCACTGAATTCACTAAATCACAGTGATTGAAATAAATTTCACTTTCAAGTTTTTAGGGTCAAACTACAAAAACTCGGGGCTACTTGAAGCAGAGTATTTGGCATCCCATAAGCTGTCCTAGGATCTCCTTCTGTACGAGACTGTGTTGGACTTGTAAGGTCTCAGGACAGCAAAGGACAGAGGAGTTACTTTCCAGGGTCCTCCTTAGAACCTGCCAAGAGAAGACGTTCCACCGCCCACCTTCCTGTTCTCACTGACCTCTACAACAGGGAAATCTGCCTCCCTATCCTCCCTGCCCACTGACAGACTGTCCACATTATGGCTGTGGCAGGCAGAAGGAGCCACCGGAAGACGTCTGCGCCCTCACCCCTGGAACTGGCAAATATGTTAAATGGCAAAAGGACTGCAGCGGTGATTAAGGTTATAGACTTCACGATAGGGAGATTTTTCTGGATTATCTGAAGGGTTCAAACTAATCACACGGGCCCCTTTAAAAGCAGAGAAGTCTCTCTGGCTGGGGTAGGAGAGATGAAGCAGCAGGAGAAGTCTGAGAGGGGTGAGGTATGAAAAGGTCTCCAGGTGCTGCTGCTGGCTTAGCCATGGAAGGGGCAAGGTGACAGAATGCGGGTGGCCTTGAGGAGCAACGAAAGGCTCCAGGCTGACAGCCAGCAAAGAAAGAGGACCTCAGCCTGATATCTATCTGCAGGGGACTGAATTCTGAAACTATAACTTGAATCAGTTTGGAAGCAAATTCTTCCCCAGAGCCTCCAAAAAGGACTGGGGTACAAATGACACACAGCACCTCCATACCCAGGTACTACCAGGGTAAGGAGGAGCAAGCACCTCATCCACTGACACTGTGCTATTGATTACTGTTTTAAAATCAAAAGGTCTTGGGGCACCAGGGCACCATGCTAAACGTCACCTTCAGCTCCCTCTGCCTCTGCCCCCTCCCCACCCCCACTTGAGCTTGTACATGCTCTCTCTCAAATAAATCAATAAAATCTAAAAATAATAACAGAATAATTTTTTAAAGATTTTATGTATGTATTTGACAGAGAGAGAGATCACAAGGAGGCAGAGAGGCAGGCAGAGAGAGGGGGGGGGAAGCAGGCTCCCTGCTGAGCAGAGAGCCTGATGTGGGGCTCGATCCCAGGACCCTGAGATCATGACCTGAGCTGAAGGCAGAGGCTTAACCCACTGAGCCACCCAGGCACCCCTAGAATAAAATAATTTTAAAAAATCAGAAATCTTACTAATGTATCTCACCTTAGGGACTGAGCACAGCTTGAACCAAAGTGTTCAGTATCTCTCTGGTTCAGCCTTGTCAAAATTACATTAAAAATTACATTAGAGGGGTGTCTGGGTGGCTCAGTCAGTCAAGTTGTCCGACTCTTGATCAGGTCATGATCTCAGGATCATGAGATCAAGCCCCACATCTGGCTTCACGGTCAGTGAGGGGCCTGCTTGGGATTCTCTCCCTCTCTCTCCCTCTGCTCCTCCCTGCTTGCACTCTCCCTCTATAAATAAAATAAAAATCTTCAAAAAAATTTACCTTAGAAATCTTTCTAATGTAATAGATGTATGTAAGGTAATGTATTTCTCAATACAAATTCAGTAATTTTTCCATTCAAGTTCTGAGCTCGAAAAAAGTAAGTCAAAGCAAATGAAATGTTCACCTGACTTAGAAATAATTAACTTTCCTTATTAAACTCACATTTCCTTGCCCCTGTGAGGTACAGCTTAAAACAAAACCAATAAAATGATGAAACCAATCTTTTATAAACACAACACTCACTTCAGAGATTTTTTTTTTTTTGACAGAGAGAAACACAGCAAGAGAGGGGCACACAAACAGGGGGAGTAAGAGAGGGAGAAGCAGGCTTCCTACAGACTCGGGACTCGATCCCAGGACTCCGGGATCGTGACCCAAGCCGAAGGCAGACGATTAACAACTGAGCCACCCAGGCGCCCCTCAACACTCACCTCAGAGGTATCTTTCCCTAAGCCAAGTTTTCCTGTGCCACTTGCCACTTCCCACAAATCCAAAAGATCTTGCCAGTTTCCACATTTGAGTATGTGTTTACATGTTTTACATAAAATTAAGGGTTCAAAACAGTGGAACATATCAGGTCTATATTTAATCACCTTATCTCCCCATTCAGTTTAAGCAATGTGATTTTTACCTAATTGTTCTGTAATTATTATTCGGAGCTTCATCTGACATTGGAAATCACTATAGTACCAGTATTTTTAATCGATGCTGTCACGGTTTAAATATCTGATCACCAAGAGGACATCTCTTAACCACATGTATAACCAACAGGCGCCCTGAGTGATGTCCGCATGCTTATGCTCTCTAAAATTAAACTTCCTGTGTTCCACTGTGGATAAATCCTTAAAATACCTGGAAATACACATCACAACTTAGAGATGGACTTTTAGTCAGACAAGTGTTACTAGGTTTCATCTTACTCAAGAGACTATTGCCCAATTACATTTAAAAAGTCCCTCAGTGATACCTTCTTAATTTATTTTTCCAGTTCTCTTCCAACTGGATTGTAAAATATCGGAGGGTAATTTAATCGAGCTTACCCGAAAATTAGGTGTTCCCCTCCACACCACCCTTTTTTGTCCAGGAGGGATGTCACATATTTATGTGTGTCTTCCTACAGCACGTGCCCTGTATTTAGGGTCGTGAGAGCATCAACAGGAGCACAGCCGGAGGTGGAGGGAAGGGGGGGAGAAGATGTACAGTGATCCCCCAAGGGTGATGAATAGAATGTTCCGGCTAGAGAAGATGACTTAAACCGGTGAAGCAAGGGTGCAAAGGTTGGAATGGGCACATGAGGAAAGGCAGGAAAGCTGTTGAGGCCAGACTTAGTAATTTAGACTTCATACTCTGGGCAATAGGAAAGTATTAAACGTTTTTCTGCAGGAGAGAAACACGAATAAAGTGGTGTTTGAAGAAGGACCCGTGGACAGAGTTTGGGCTGAAAGAACAGATTAAAACAGGGAGAGAAAAAGACAGGATGCTTTCAACAAGTATCTTAAGAGGGTGATTGTCAAAATGAAGAGAAATGAGTGAATGACTGCTTAGCAGATCTAATTCGAAGTCAAGGTCTTCTTCAGCCTTAAAGTAACTGAGTGATTCTCTCCTTTTCTCCATTCTATATTTACCTTTTGACCAAAGCCCTGAACTTGAGAAGATTGAGCTTCTCTCCATTCTCAGGTTCGTTCCTGGGGAGAAGCCTGGAGCCAGGACACTTCATTCTCCTTCTCCTTCTCCCTCTCCCAGCCCCTGAGGTTTGAATCCCACACCTTAGCACTCAACCACCAGAGACCCCATCGGCCGGTATTCTGGGACCTGTCCAGATGTCCCAAATGTCATGTAGCTCCCCTCTCTGGGCTACACTGAACTTAACTCTTCGTTCCCAACGAGACAGAAACTGCAGGAGATCAAATGGTTTTGCTCTTCCTGTGATGCCCAACAGGTGCTCTGTCCAGGTTCTCCCTCTATCTGCACTGGGGCCTGGGGGCCAGAGCCGGTGGGGCTCATCGGCCTCAAGAGGCACAGGAATCAGAGACGGAGTACTGAGCTCCTGAGACAAACCTGGGAGGTCATTCCAAGTTGGGGAGGAGCATCCTTTTATTATATAAAGGTATTATATAAAGGTAAAAGTGACATTCGATGACAAGGTTCTTTTACCTTGTTTAGTTACCAAGAAATAAGTTTCAACAAAAATTAGACCAAAGTTTAAAAGCAACCAAGATTTCTGGGGCACCTGGATGGCTTAGCTGGTTAAGTGTCTGACTCTTTTTTATTTTCTTTTAAACATTTATTTATTTATTTGAGAGACAGTGTGTGTGTGTTCACACAAGTGTAAGTGGAGGGAGGGGCAGAGGGAGAGGAAGAGGGAAAGAATCCTAAGTACACTTTCGCTCTCACAACCCTGAGATCATGAGATCATGCCCCATGTTGGGCTCCATGCTGAGCGTAGAGCCTGCTTGAGATTCTCTCTCCCTCACCTCTGCCTTTCCCCTGCTCACTCACATGCATATGCTTTTTCTCAAAAAAAAAAAAAAAAAGCAAATAAGATTTCTCAAAGTGGCTTTTGTCACGGGTTTGGGAGGTTCCGTATTCTCCCTGCAGGTATGGCTAATCCCGACTCTAGAAGGAACACAGAAGATCTGATGCACTCTGCTTGCGAATAAACCACAGCCTACCGAGTTCATCTGGGAAAGAACGGTGTTTAGTGATAGTGGTGGGGGAAGTCTTTGACACACTTGCCAGGGATCCTCAGCATGGCTCCAATCTGGCAGGATTTTGTTTAAAAGATACAAAAACTCCATGCACTTCTCCAAATGTTATCTTCAGTAGCTTTGGTTCCCCAAAATGGTCCACTGTCGCTGTACCGTTACCCTGACTGCTTGGGAGCCCATTTCTTTTCACACTTCTTGGAAGAGAGTATCTATCAGTTTCCTATTGCTACTATAACAAATTTCCACCACTCGGTGGCTTAAAATGACGTAATTTCACTATCTTCCAGTTCTGGAAGTCAGAAGCCCAAAATCATTACTGACTGGGCTACAGTGAAGATGTCAGCAAGACAGCATTCCTTCCGGAGGCTCTGGGGGAGAAGCCACTTCCTTGCCTTTTCCAGCTTCCAAAGGCTGCCTGCATTCCTTGGAACATGGCCCTTCCTCAATCCCCACAGCAAGCAGTGAAGTATCTTCGTTGTCTCTCTGACACTGACCCTCTGCTTCCATGGTCATGTCTCCATCTCTGACTCTGATCTTCCCACCTCCCTCTTGTAAGAATCCTTGTGATTACATTAGGTCTACCTGGGATAATCCAGAATAATCTTCCCATCTGAAGATCCTTTATTAGCTCTGCAAAGTCCCTCTTGCCATGTAACTAATATATTCACGAGTTCCAGGGATTGGGACATGGACATCTCCAGGGGCCATTCTGCTACCTTCCACAGCATCTGTGTGGTGAGAAAGTGCCATGAGCTCAGGTCACTTTAATTCTCTTGGCCTGAGTTTCCTTGCCTGCAGAACAAGGAGGATAAAGTTGAACTCAAGGTTCCTTCTGTGTTGCATAAATGTATCGATCTTGATCTAAAGACATCTACATAAATGTGCCATATAAATATACCCATAACACTACCAGCCGTGTGAACTAGAAGGTGGAGAAAGGATCTAAGGGGGTACCCAGATTTTTAGTCTAGTTAATAGAGAACTTTGGGTGTGCTGGGTTGGAGCAGGTTGAAAGATGAGGAGCTGGAGGCAGAGTCCACTGAAAGGGAAAGGTTTTGTGGTGTGTTGGAGAAAAAGAAATAGAGCTAAGACATCATGTCAAGGCAAGAGAGAAAAAAATCCATATAAAAGGATGTCATTAACGGAATCTGTGAGGATTAATAAATTCTGTAAAGGGTAAGTGAAAGAAATAAAAAGGAGCAAATGTTTGTAGACTGATTTGAATCCAAGAGGAAGGGGACCTGTGAAGAAATCATTTAAAATAGGGGCTTGACCAGAGGAAGGTGGAATCACTTTAAACATGCTGAGTCAACTGTTTGCTCTTAGGGAACTTTTTATCAAACCTTTCTAGAGTCACAGATTGCCTCAAATTTTGCCTATTTACAAGTCTGATTTTACGAAAACAATAGTTTTCTTAATGTAGGACATACTATTGGGTCACACTGTAGAATTTCTTTAAAAACAATTATTTCATACAATTAACTGGTCTATTTAGAGTACTGAAGCTTAATTTTAAAAATACATTTCTGAGTGCCTGACTGGCTCAGCTGCGGGAGCATATGACTCTTGAACTTGGGGTTGTGGATTCAAGCCCCAAGTTTGGTGTAGAAATTACTAAGAAAAATAAAGAAACTTAAAAAAAATCATTTAAAATATATTCAGTTCCATGTTTGGTGGAACTGAATAGTTTAGCCAGGACTAAGGTCTTTAAAAGCCCTTAAATTATATTTAGTTAAGTCAAGTGAAAATGACTTGTTTATACAATTATTTCTTTGTAACTTGATAAAACCGGAATAGCATCATTGAAGTTATGTGATAATTTCCATTAGCCATGTTTCACAAAAGGTATAGGAGGTAGGTGTTATCACATGACAAATTCTTCCATCCAGATTTCTGAAATTTTTTTATACAATCTTTCCTTCAATAGTATGATACATGTCTGTGTTACATCCAACTTATTTCCATGTGCTTCTTTAGCGTGTAGTATTTACTGAAGAGTTGACTACAGCTTAGGAAGTACTTTCACTTGCAAGCTCTTAGTTTAGAAAACTATACAACAGTTTCCGTTTTTTGGCTAGAATTTTAAGCAAATAAGATGTAAGTTACAAAACATTATAGGAAAAGTACAAATACGACACAAAAAAGATTCATAAAATCATTTCAAAGTTGTTGCCAGAAATTACTTAGATATTGCTGTTGCTTTTGCAGAGTTCCTACACCTGGTGTGCAATAAAGCCCGGTGGTCTCAGCAAGTCCAAGTGTTACAGTTTCCCAGGATGTGAGTTTTATTTAGATGTTATGTTCTTAACATAATGTCAGCATAAGTTATGCTTGTTGGATGATCCTCCTGATATCATACATGGCTGCATGGTCTTTCAACTGGTCATGGTGTTCTAACAGCTGAAATTTGAATTTGGCAAAGAATAGACCTCTCAGAGAGAAGAAAGACAGCCAACCATTCACCTCAAATGTTAGGACAGATTGTAGCTTTTTGGAGATGAACATAAAGTTAGCACATCATTGCAAAATACCTTACTATTAGATAATGAGCAGCAAATTAAAGATCATACAATTTAAGTCTGAGTATGAAGTCCCTAACCTAGCTCTGACCTTTCTTTTGGCACGTAGCAACCGTACTGGGCTTCAAAACGACCTCCCTATGGAGCACATCTGCACAGCCTACTGGCTTCAAGGAGACCCCCTCTATGAAGCCAGCTTCAATGCACAGTTGTCCAAGAGGTGAAGAAAATAAAAATTAGTACTTCTGAATAACAGTTGCTTTTCTCCTCAGAAAAAAAGTAGATATGATAAACACTTGAGAGAAATTTAGATGAAAACACTTAATAAAAGCCTGTAATCATATTCCAGAGCTGGTTCAAATTCAAGATTACCAAAGCAAAACTTCACTTTGACAACTGTTGCCTATGAAATCCCTATGGTGGGTCAAAGCAGCTACAGGAAGAAGAATCTGAAATCAAACCTTAAATTTTATCTTGAATATATAAGGAGCAAAGTAATACCAAGAAATGTTGCAGATGTTCACTTCCTTAGATGAAGCAATAAAGACTCGTTTAATAAAGAAGGTGTCATTTGGGTGACATTAAATGACATTAGGTATCATTTACTGTAATAGTACAGTATATAGTATATATATTCATGCATTCCAGGTCTCTAAGTAGTTTTTCCTCAGCCATTTCTAAATTCTGTTGGTGTATAAGCTATGTGTACAATGCATGTTCAAAGCATGTTTCAAGTAATCATTTCTATAATAAAAGCAAAACCTACAAATTAGGTTTTAGGGAAGGTAAACATTGAAGTTTTCCTCTAAAAAATGCATCATGTTGCACTATAGTGTGTGCAGTAGCTGTCTTCAATCCTTTACTCATTCAGCACTACCTGAGCACCAACTATGTACAAAACAATCTCCAACCTGCTGGGGAACTGCAGAGTGAAATCAGATGTGGCATTTTCCCTCCTTGTGTATGTGATCTAGGAGAGAAGAGGTGAATTTAAAAACAATGTTACAAGTTGAGTATCAAGATGGTTTGAGGAAAACACTTGGGGGAAGGTGACCTTCCAACCTCAAAGGAGCAACTGTCCACTCTCTCAAAAATGTTCCTAGCACAGGGCTGCATGGTGCAGTTAATTAAGTGACTGACTCTTGATTTCAGCTCAGGTAGTGATCTCAGGGTCATGAGATAGAGCCCCTCATGGGGCCTCTGACAGCCCCTCTTGGGCCTCAGTGGGGAATCTGCTTAAGATTCTCTTCTTCCTCTGATGCTTCACCCAGCTTTCCACAGTCTGTCTCTTTAAAATAAATAAATCTTAAAAAAAAAAAAAAAGATCCTGGCCCAAAACCTAGATGACTGATAGTAAGACCATGACTTCTGGTGGAGCTCCTGGGCTCAATACTTTAAGAAGTCATCCTACCCGGTCAAGGCAGTAATCCTGGGGGAAAAACATTCCAGAACACTTGGTCTTCCATTCAAACCATACCAGATACTAAGACACTCCAAACCATGGTTTGGATACCCCCACTGGTTGACTGTTTCTTACCCAGTTCATAGAATATTCCATTTCTGACAGTTTAATTACCCAATCTGATTTTTAGCAGTAAGATTTCTGTAAAGTGTGGTCTTCAACTTAAACCTAGCAGGTTTTGTTCATGACTTCTTTTTCATTTGAGGCCATGCCTTCCGCTATTTTACAAGGGTATGAACTTAATGTTTCTATATATTCCTATTTCAAGTGCAAAACACTCAACCCGTTCTTTGGAATTAATGGCCTCGTTGAAACACAAATATCATATTCATTAAAATAGCTGATTCAAAGAGCAGTAGGGTATTAATGAGAGAGGCCACAATTCTTCACCAATGATCTAATGTTCTAAACATTCATTTCCTACTGAAGAGACATATGGGTCTTTTTGTACCTTGCCAATGTCCCCCTTTCCACAATATACATTACTAAATTTATACACAGTTCATAACAGTCCTATTATATCACAGCTATAGAAAGAAGCAATGATGAAAGAGATGCCAGCAAATGATACAGCAAGGGACCAACAGGAAAACCTTTAATTCAACATGTAGGCAACAAACTAAACCCAGCTATGGATGGGTAGCACCTTCTTTGCCTGTCACAACATCATGGGTGACGTCCACGCAGGGTTTCCTGGTCCCAGGCAATATCTGAATATTTGTTACAAGGGAAGGAGGTTAGCAGGAAGAAAAGGGGGTAAGTCAGGGTCTGTGCAAGAGGATGGTGTCCGCCTGGATGAGGTGCTCCTCCTTCATTCCATCCACAGGGCACACCTTACAAGACTCACACCTTTCTGCCAGGAAATGACACAGGCAAGGAGTCCGGGGATGGGGGTCTACAGAGCTGCAGGGACATACTCTCGGGAGCCCAAAGAGGCCCAAGGGAGGCCCGGCAGCGGTGTCCAGGGTGACTGCAGCGGCTCATCTGCCGCGGCCTCACTTACCCTTTTGAAAAGGCATGCAACACAGAAGCACTCAATTTTGTCCCCACACACGCGTGCAAAGGAAGCTTCGGGGTTCCCTCCCCCCAATAAATTCTTATTTTAAAAACAAAAGACAGTCTTGTGGCCATTCTCAGAGGCGGCCACATTACTCCCAGGTCTGGAAAGCAGATTTGCGGAGGCCAAAGATTAGACAAAAGGCATGCGCTGGCGACATACAGACCTAGAAATGATTTTTTTTTTTTTTAAGTGATTAAGGCCTCCCAGTTCTAATTCTGTCTCCCCTTTCGGGGACGATTCCTGGGGCGCTGAGAAAATCCCTTAAGGCCTGGAAAAGACGTCGGACAGGGAGGGGGAGAAGACCCTGAAACTTTCCCAAACTGCGGCAGGCTGGTGGCGGGCTGCGGCCATGGACCTCGGGTCCCAGGGCGCGGGGGGCACCCCAGAGGCGGCGGCCACCCCATCAACCTCCAAAACAAAAGGGCCTAATTCTGCCTTCGCAGTCGGGTTTCCAGGACCCAAGCCCCGAGGGTGGAGCGGGCGGCGGCGACCCCGGGGCAGCCCCTCTCGCCGGGGCGAAGGAGAAGATGGAGCCTCGTGTCCGTGTCACGGCATAAAGGAAAGGACCTTCGGAGGCGCGCAGACGAGCCTCCCGAAGCAGCAACAGCTGGTGCCACCCGCACCCCCCCGGGCCTCGGCCTCGGACCCCGCCGGAGCCTCTGCCCCCGGCGCCCCGGCGTCCCCCGGCGGCGCCGCCCCCTCGGGAGCGCGGCGCGGGGGCTGCAGG
>LNAC01000317.1:180485-266032 GCA_002007465.1 Ailurus styani | reverse complement strand
GGACCGCGCGCCCACGAGCCCCGCTCCCGCCCGCGCAGCGACGCCCGCTCACCTCCGCCCGCGCGCCCTCGAGCCTCCCCAAGGACCGCGGGCGCGACCTTTGGCTCCAAGAGGTCCTCCGCACCTTCCCCCCTCCCACGCCCCCTCCTCGTTCCCCTGCTACTTTGTAGAGAATAAAACACCTGCTTTTTCGGGCTGAGGCCTTAGCACCTGTTACCTGAGGGTTCTCCGGACGCATTTGTGTCTCAGGGCGTGGCCTGCCTCAGTTTCCTCGGTATAACGCCACCTGCAGCTAGTCAGGTCCCACTCTGCCTGTGTTCCCCAAGATTGACTTGACACCCAGTGTTAAAGGTCAGCGGAAACAGAATTCCTCTGCCTGTATAAAATGTAGTAGGCCCTCTGTGTCTAAGTGTTGACAGATGAAGGGCTCTATGTAGAACTGTGCTTGGGTATTTCTAGAAGGTTAGAGTCGTGAAGAAATTACTTTTACATATATTGAGGGCCTAGGTACCTTTTTTTTTTTAACTTTTGTCTTCACAATATATGATCCAAGAGGTGGGTGGTGTTACCTGCATTTACAGATGAGAAAAATAGAGGCTAAGGAGGGTTAAGAATTTGCCCAAAGCACATAGGTGGTCAGTGGCAGAGACAAGGCTAAAAGAAAATAGTCAGTCTGGCCCTAAGATTAAAGCTCTTTACAAAATCCTCAGACTTCCTTTAAGCTTAGGTACACCCACCCCATCCCACCCCAATTTCCCTTCTTCGAATGGCTCCTGTCTATGTGCCTTTCTCCATAGAACCCTCATCCAATTCATCTCCCAACCAGCGCTGCAGTGACCTTCGGACCTCTGTGTGGCCCCCAAGCTCTAAGGAGATCCGCACCGGCCTCAGTCTGCCTGGTACTGCCTCTAGGACAGCAGGCCCGAGGAGGGTTATTTCTATAATTTTATTAATTGGGCATTAAGGCAAGGTAGGCAGTGTACCAAAAAGAGAATGAAGGATGGCACCTGCCCAGTTGGCTTATGATAGACAAATCATTGTGAGGCACAATAAAAACCGGGAGGTGGAGGAGTCCATATGGGTTTTATTGTCATCCTCAGGACCAATGCTACAATTAGTGCAAATTGTGCACCTGCACAGGGTGGCAGGTAGTCAGAAGGCGGAAGGAAAACCCACAATTAAAGACTGCCTGATCCCTCCTCCTTCTGAGTCCCAGAGTCAAAGCCTTTGGGCTGTTCCAGGATCCACCTTAGCACCAGAGCAGGGAAGTGAATGGAATGAGAGTTCAGCTCAGCCCTCAACTCCAGCTGAGTCACCAGCCTGCAGGAGCATAGAGTCCATGCCCAAGATTGCTGGGTAGAGCATGACTTCATGGAGGAGGACAGTCCTGAAGTTTTCAAGTCACTTTCTGGGTAGTGGGGTGCTTTCTAAGAGATATAGCATTAAGCCCCATCCTAGAGTTGAAACTTCCCACTTCATATATCTTGAGGATGTGCCTCAGTCAGGGATGTTGGGGATGTTGGCTCTGAGAAAGTGAACCAGCCTGAGCCAAAAACAAACAAGCCAAGCACATTAACCAGGCTGATTATTAGATCACCTGGGACTCCTAAAAATTGTGAGAGCTAAAGTCTCATGAAGGACTGAAGGAAACTACTATTCGGGGAGGCGGATTCCTCATATATGCCACTTGCATTCATAACAACTTACTTGGGTAGTATTAGGATTCCCAAATTATAGATGAACAAACAAGTTCAGTGACAAATAATTTGCTCAAAATATCCAGCTCTGATGACAGCAAACTCAAATTCCCTGTAAGACTGTTACCTCCAAGAATGAGTTTCATGCAAATGATTCAGGTACCTCCAAGTGGTTTTTTAAACCTGTTCTAATCTCAGTAATGTCTGAATCAGTTAATGGTATCCAGTGAATAATATGGTGCCAATGTTGATCTCCTGGTTTGGTAATGTGCTATAGTTATATAAAATGTTACAATCACATTCCCGGGGGGGAAGCTTGGTGCAGGGTATAGCTGGACCTGTATGTAGTATTTTTATATTTTCTTGTGAGTTATAATTATTCCAAAGTTACAAGTTAAAAAAAAACTGTTCTATACCATTTTTTTCCTAAGCTTTATTATTCCCTTAAAAATAGAATTTTTAAGAGTGGGAGATGTCTTAGTAAACACTAAATGGTTAGTCAAGTCAAGTTGGGTCACATTCATGACACTGGATGCTCAGGTATAATGGTATTATTGTGTAAGAAGATTTCTGTGGATGACATAGCACTTTAGGAGTTTATGTCTCTTTACAGCAAAACAGAGGCTTGAATAAATAGTTTCAGAAATACCACCGCTGATCCACTTTGGCAAACACAAGAAGTTATTTTGCATAGTGTATCCTGTAAGTCTGTTTCAAACCCATGAAGAGAACTGGGACCCCAAGATCATTCCCCCATTACTTGGATGTTTTCAGTTACTTACGTGGGAGGCTTAGAAGCACAAATTCTGCTAAATCAAATAAGCACACTTACATATCATCTGCCCAGAATTATGTAAGAGTTAAATAATCATACTTTTTCGCTACTGGAATAAAAGAATATGGTTTACCTTTCCTCATTTTCTAATAATCAGATTCCGACTTAGTAACTGTGGGGAAAAAAATCGCTTGAGAAGGAGTGTTTGCAGAACAATGGAAATTAGAAGTGTTCTTTCCTTCTAGAACTTTTCCTGTTGCTCTTATTAAAATCTCACATTGTTCGACTAAAGATGAATTACGACTGTACTTACTTGAAATTGCTTAGAAGTTGCCTGACTGCAGCATTTGATTTCAATTTTTCCAGTCCTCTGCCAAAAAGCAGTGATGCTATATACAGAACTTTTCCTGTCTGAATTTTCCAGAGACCTTGATTTCAGAGGCTCTGTGTCAAGGTTTCTTAGCCCAAGATTATTTATTCGACTGAAACCTTTCCTGACGTTGGTGCCCATGCAGTGGAATTTTAATTGTCTGAGTTTGCTTCAAGAGGCATTGTCCTACCTTCTCCCCTTTCTCCTCCTACCACACCCCCCAAACATCCCCCTCGAGTAAGAAGCTGCTTGTGAACAACACTGACTATGAGGTTTGCATAGATGAGGAAATGTGTCATGGACATTCCTACTTCTGCTTGCTGATGCTTTTATTAAAGTTAGATAAAATGTAGCCATAAGTAGAAATCACAAGGTCTCAGCATTTTTCTCAGAAACCTTTTGCCATCCATCTGAAAAAGACAAACGCAGAAAAATGACAGACTTAAACCCAGCACTCCCACTTGGCCCTCTTTCAGTGGCTTAGCACCCATGTATCAATCCATGTGACTTTCCAACAAGATCTTTCTTTCAGACATCTTTTGCTTCCCTTTGATCTCCTTTCTCTCATTCAGGTTCTCAGCCAGGAGAGGTTTCTTATTAAAGAACTAATTCCATGAATGCGTATCTGATGTCAGTTTCCTGTGAGAAGTTGCAAATGCACCTTAGCCTATAAGA
Organism: Ailurus styani; assembly: GCA_002007465.1. Classification (NCBI taxonomy): domain Eukaryota; kingdom Metazoa; phylum Chordata; class Mammalia; order Carnivora; family Ailuridae; genus Ailurus; species Ailurus styani. The sequence continues at coordinate 262,515 of LNAC01000317.1, read as the reverse complement.
GTGAATTTCAGATTCCCTGTAGCACTGTTCCACTTTGCATGCCCCATTGTGACCAAAGGAGTTCAGGACCTATCAACAGGTGTTGACTGTTGGAGAGAATTTTTGGAGGCTGGCAGCTGAGAATCCAGTTGCTCAGCAATACATTTTAGGTGAATGTTCTGTATTGATGAGGTAGCTCCATTAGAGCATGGGGAAGTTTCTAGTTCACACCTTTGCTGGCCCACTGAAACACTGTCGGAGACAAGGAGAGCTCAAGGAGACTAGGAAAGTGAGCTTCCACGTTCTCCCTGGAAGACGTGTATCTGTGACTACTGGACCTGCCTTCACAGACTTAGAAGGGACATCAAGGAAAGCAGAAAATGAAAAAAAAATTTTTTTTCAAAGAAAATTTTTTGGGGAAAGGACGGGAAGATAATAGCAAAAATGGAGAAGATAATTAGCACTAATTGAGTCTTGTTTTGGGGCTTATTCTGTACCTCAAATGGGGAGGAAATTGTCACTGTGCTCAAAGTCCTAAATTCCCCTCCTTTGGGTCACTTTCCAGGTTGACAGTGTAAGGGGCCACTATTCCTTTCCTTTCCCATCCTCTTTATTTCCCTCTATGTAATTTTGAAGCTTTTGATCCAAAGCTACCTGCTGCTGATATGTTTCTCATAATGTCCTAGTCCTGGTCAATTAATAAACAGAGGGTTTCTCCCTCCAACAGTTTCCTTTCGTACAGGCTTTGCGGCCATGGATATGGGGGCACGGAGGGGATTTGTCTGGGCAAACAGACAAATACAACAAAATACAGACAAATACAACAGCCTTAGGTGTGTTGACTTTGAAAGCACAGGGCCTTCGGACATAAATTATTCTCTGTACCAAACGAAAGGGTCGGAACGGCTGTACTTGGCCTGCCTCCATTTTGACCTCAAACTTTCTAGCTGGGTTCTTCTCTCTAGCTTGTCTCTAGCCTGGGTGGGGAAGACCCTGCAGGCAAAGCATCCCCTGACGGGAACTGAAGCTGACCCCTCAAGCAATAAGGACAGCCCTGGGCCAGCAAGACCCTGCGCGTGACTGACTCCAAGACCTTGATCGATTTGACCTTCACTGTCCTCCTGCAGGTAGCCGCTCGCCTTTGCCCCACATTTTCCTTATATAAACCTAGAAGTGTCTTCAACACTTTGGAGACATTCATTTGAGTTGCTGGTCTGCTGAGTTCCTGGTGCTGGCCTCAGTGAAATAAATTCCTTTCCCCTTTCACCACCACGAGTCTCTCTGCCTTGGGATTTTTGTCAGCGGTGAGTGGCTGACACTGGTCTGTTTGGGACCCCCCTGAGCCAGGCGCTCTTGCACCCCTGTGCCCTGGCTGCACTGATTCCCTGACGAGTCTTAACCAGATGTGCCTTTGGCTGCTTGTGTTCTATGATCACCCTCTAAAGAGACAGAGGCTTTTGTGAACCAAAAGTATATATTTTCTGTTTATGACATATGTATCATATTTGAAATGTATTTTATATTTTCTCCTGGTATATATTTTAAAGTCTCATGGAAATTTTAGTGAATATTTTGTAGTTTACTTAGATGCTTTTGAAATCTTCATAAAGTAAACAAAAAACTTCAAAACGAACAAACAAACAAACAACATAAAAATCAGCTTAAACTCCCAACTTTTCTGTTTGGGAAATCCTGGGTAGAAACCAATGGTTTTCTTAAAGAAGGGAAGAGGAGGGAAAATAAGTGATTCCTCCATAATCCCTCAAAGGTCTGGTTTTATGTCCAAATATGAGTTCTTGGTTTCAAAAATGGATTCTGTGTCTCAAATGTCTATTTTAAGTCAGTGGCATTTCTCACTCAATGTTATAAATTCTGGTTGTTAACCCCTCTGCCCAGTAATGTGTCTGAACGCAGGGCAAATAGTTCCACTGTAAATATGCCTGAACCCTATTTATACTTTTGCTAAAGGAATACTTATTCCTGAGAGTAAGGGGGTAGAGAGAGAGGTTCTCTATGTGAAGAGCTGTAGTACTCAGTGTGATGGTTTAATTTTACATGTTGACTTGACAGGGCTAAAGGATAACCAGATTGTGTGAGCTAGACTAATGCCAGCTTGGACAAATCCACCGGGAGGACTGTCCTGCTACCTGAAACCTTCTTGAGCTCAGCACCGTACCCCCATCCCCCAATTCTTAATTCTTTCATTTTGTTTAAGCACACCCTTAGTGCATAACATCCTTCAACTGCTCTGGAGATATGACAGTGACCCACACTTATTAAATGTTCTCCTCTTAGGTGGGCCCTCCTTAGGTACTCCCAGTCCCTAGGGCTACAAACTCAGGACCTAAAGGCATGTGGCGCTGGGGCACCTGGGTGGCCCAGGTTAAGCATCTACCTTGGGTCAGAGTCCTGGGATTGAGCCCCTGCTCAGTGGGGAGTCTGCTTCTCCCTCTTCCTCTGCCCCTCCTGCTCCTGCTTACTCTCTCTCTCAAATAAATAAATAAAATCTTTTTTTAAAAAAAAAAGGAGGGGAGGTGGGGTTGCTGATCTCTACTCATCTGTAGCTCCCCAAGATGGGCTTCTGTCTGTAAGTACCCTTAATTAAGCCATTTCTTATCTGCCTTTTTCTTTGGTTTTTTGGCTCCTTCGGCTGGAGGTCTTTTCATCGAGTTCCTGTCCAGGGAACACTGATAAACGTTATTTCTGGGTGTGTCTTGCAGGTGTCTCTCACTGAACTGCTGAACTGAGTAAAGCAGATGGCCTTCCCCAGGGTGGGCAGGCATCACCGAATCCTTCAAGGGCTGGCCCAGAACAAACAAGTAGAGGAGGGGTGAATTTGCTCTGTCTGAGCTGGGACATCCACCTTGTGTCCTCAGAGCACCCCGGATTCTTGGGGCTTCGGGTTTGGACTGGAACTATACCAGCTTTCTGGGGCCCCCAGCTTGCAGACGGCAGCCTGTGGGCCTCCTCAGCCTTCATAACTGTGTGAGCCAGTCCCTCATGATACATGTCTCTGTATCCACCTATCTTTTGTTTTCGTGGAGAACCCTGACTAATACACTTGGGAACGATGGATCTTCTACTTACTTGGAAATAAAGAGGTAATATATTTAAAGCTCGAATAACCATGGTCTGAAAGAGCTTTTCCTTTGTCTGAGCATAGGTTACAAGCTTCATCAGTAAGGGTTTGGTGGATAGGAAGAGAAATCTCTGTGTCCAAATAAGGAAGGGGGAATTTATAGCAGGGTGAGGGGCCAGTCCAAGGTCACCCAGCGATGCTGGGTAAGACAGGCTACCTTTGCAGAAGTGAGGAAGGTCCGAGGGAAGTTATCTCTCGGCCTGGCATTGAAGGTTTGGTTGGACAGAACCTCACAGAGGAGGAAAGGCACCTGTGGACTCTTACGTGTAGAAGCAATTGCGTTTGGTGCTCCTCTGAAGCACCAGCTTGGTCATGTTATCTCCTCAAAGATCGTCTGACCACATTATCCAAAGTATCCCTCTTCCCTTAAGTTATTGCCTATCACTATCTCACACGATCTTTATCTTAACGTGGCTGTTCAGCTTATTGGCAGTTACCCTTCTTTTACTAAAATCTAAGCTCTTTGAGAACAAGGCTTTGTCAAGCTCGCTGCTATATTCCTGGCACCTAGAAAAAACTGTTTGGCACAAAGCGGATGCTCCATAATTACTGACCAAAGTGAAAAATCGTGTCTTACCTTGAAGAAATAATTCTTTCTTATTAGTCTAAATATAACTCTGCTACATTGGATTGATTCATGAATTAGCAAGTATTTATTGAATCCTTGCCATGAGCCCAAAGTTTAAGAAAGTAACTCAAAACCCTCTCCAGTGTTACCCTCTCCCACTTTTCTGAATTTCCCTTCTGCCTACTCTTTAGAGATCCCACTTCAGATCCCAGACCCTGAGCTGAACTTGAGCCTTCTGTTTGCCTACATTTGCCTACCAAGTTCACACCTCAGTGGTGAGGTTCTAGTCCCACCTCTGTGTGATCCTTCACAGCCCGTCCTGTTCTCTGGCAGGTCAGGTTCACTCCATTCATTAGCTACTTTGGGGAGCTATTGTAATTACATGTAACCATGTGTTGGAAACAACTGCTTTATACATATAAGTTAGACTGTGTATAAAAAAGATGCATAGCCAGATTCTAAAGCGAGTTGGCCCAAAGTGTCTGGGGCCCAAAGTGGCCCCAGTCTGTCTACAACATTCAAAACCCGAACATCTGGCACGGCTATCTGAAATGTTTGTGTAAACTTCTGACCTCTGAAAGTACACTATTCTTGAGTTGTGACGACAGCATTTCGGGTAAAGGTTTATGTGTGCAATAATTCTCCAGGATCTTCTCCTCAAAAGAAGGTATCCTCAGTCATTGAAAATAAACTCAAAATAGTATACCTCCAAATCTGTGGTATCTTCTCCAAAGTGATATCTTTTCTTCCCAACGTACAAGTTCTTGGAGAGAACCTCCTTGTCTACATCTTAATGGCTCCTTTAAGAGCCCAACAATCCCTTGCTCAGACTCGACTTTCAACAATGCCATTGACTTACCTACTGGCAGATATATGTAGATTTGATTGGTGGGAAATAATTCAGAGGAAAGTAAGTTGTTACATGAAATACTAGATTTTGTGCACATATGATTCAAAAATTATTCTTTCACCTATTTTTAAGGAAAGGTGTTATATAACAGTGACATTTTTGTCTAAATAAAAGCATTTTCATTTTAAATACGTATTTTTTGAGCCACCACTTTGCAAGACTTAGGCATGTGTTCCCCCCATCCCATCTGCTCAACCCCAAGAATCTACCCTTAGCTTGGGTGAGGATGTTAGTGGATCTATGATTAGTGATCCGGGTATATTCCCCTGAGAAGGATGGTGTGTCACAGCAAGGGGTGATGGAAGACAGGAACCTGGAGGAATTTAATCAGGAGGCAGGAAAAGGAATGGGGAACAAGCCACACAGAAGAACCCAGATCCTCACTCTGCACACACTGACATTTGACTCTCAGGAACTCCAGAGAAAAAGCATCCAATAGTAGCATAAAAGGTAAGATTCCTAAGCTTACAAAGGCATCAAGCAAACAGAGCAAAAAAATTCCACAACCTTCCTCAACCTAGAGACTTTCCCTTCAACTTCTCTGAAATTGATGTTTCACCAAAAATAAGATTTGTTGGCTGTGAGCCTTATTTGGAAGCACTTCAATATCTTCCCAGACTAATAAACCCTCCCTATGTGCAAGGAGGTGGTAGAGTGGTGAAATGTCTGAGCTCAGACTCTAGGCTGACTGGGCTTGGACCGCAGTGATGTGGCCCTGGGTGAGTTAGCTCAACATTCCTTGCCTTAGTTTGCTCCTTTGTAAAATGGGATGAAAATAGCAGCACTTCTCCTAGGGTGTGGATTCAATGAGAGAAAGGATGGGGCCTGGCTTGCATTAGCAGCTGTCTGTCTGTATCGTGCCCTTTACTCCACCGCAGATATAGGCTTATTCTGAAGATCACAAGGTTCTTGGCCAGAGGTGAGTAACTGGCTTCACCTCATCCCCACCCTGTGAGGTGCTATTGGAGTCTCTCTTGGGTGCTGTGGGCTTTGACTCTCAGATGAAGTGGAGGCAGCTTTAACCACTGTTCCTTCCATGACAGTCACTCATGTGCCTCAGCATCTTGGTCACACTCCCTTCTGTTGGACTGTGGACTCAGCAAGACTCCTGGATGCCAGGAATGAAGGAAGCTGATGCCTCTTCCACCAAGACTGATGCCTCATTGAGAAGGCTGAAATCAGAAGTTCCTGGGCCTATTATGTGGCCCATTTACTGAATTATCTTACACTCAAGAGAGCCCCAGGTAAGGATAAGTAGGCTGGAGCAGTAGCACCAGCATCTCTTAGTTCTCCTTTGCTCTTGTGGCTCCATTCTTAGGTTCTTATCTCATGGTGGCAAAATGGCTGCCAGAGGTAGCAAGCTTTTATCCTTTCCTCTCATTAGAGGAAATGGGCCAAGCAAGGGGCAGAGCACCAGCCGAGAAAGTCAGAAGGGAGAGAGACGTTTGCCCCACCATCTGGAGACTTTAATGTTAATTTACTTACCAGTTCACAGTTTTAAAAATAACTAAGTTGTCAAAATATGAGGATTATTTCCCTTTTAACAAGGCTACAAAGAGTGAAATGTGATCTGGAATTGGTTCTCCCATAAATTTCATTACACCATGTGTTTTGCAAATTTACACTAGACCACAAGGGAGAGAAGAAAGCATTTCATTTACTCAGTGTCCTTGAAACTGTATGAAGGTCAAGCAGGTGCTTGTGACTGACAGAATCTTGAATGTGACTCCTCCAGCAACTTGGAAGTCATTTCTATCAATCTCTCTCCCCAAACACTCACACCCACACACCAAATAAAGTTATGGTCCAGCTTTTTCAAAAACTTGCATACATGTAAAAGCCTTTAAAGCCTAGGAGAGGTGGTGATCCACTTCCCGCTCAGCATTAGGTAGATTGGATGGAAACAATTTGAAGATGTAAGTCGTCAGGAGAATGCCGGATTTCGGTGCACATATGGTTTGGTGTACAAGTACCAGAAATAACACTTGCAGGTGAGAGTTATAGACATGCAAAACTAGGTGTACCCACCCTGGAGAGTGGGTGGGAGATGTCTAACTGGGTGAATTGAATTCAAATCCGTCTCAGAAGTTGTGGAATAAAGCTGCATGTGTTAGGGCAAACGATTCGACTTCTATTCCACGGAGGTGGTCGCAGATGTGATCTGGGCATAGTGCATTTTCACTGTGTTGCCTGTGTGGGGCATCCAAGCTCCCTTCATTTGGTAACAGAACCAATGCTTCCCTGCATAACCTATCCTTCCTCTCCTTTCACTCCAGGTGGTTCAGGGTGGACATGTAATCCAGGCTTGGCCAGTCAGCATGGAACTCCCCATCCTTAGCCACCATTCAGAGGTAGGAGGGTGGTCCTATCACTCTAGGTCAGACCCAGTTCCAGAACTTTAAACATATTGAAAATTTGAGAGAGAGAGAGAGAGAGAGAGAGAGAGAGAGAGAGAGAGAGAGAGAGATGGGGGGGCTTTTGCAACTGGAATTAACGAGTGGAAAGGATAAAAGCCTGCGACCTCTGGCAGCCATTTTGCCACCATGAGGTAAGAAGCTAAGAACGGAGCCAAAAGAGCAAAGCAGAACTAAGAGATGGAGACTGTGAGATGAGCTTCTGCATTCAACCCATATCTGAAGCTAGTTTCCCCGGGACTTTCATTTGTTAAGTGAATACATTTTTCTTTTTCCTTTAGCCATCTTGAACTGGGCTTTCTGTACCTACAACCAAAAGAATCTGGCCACTGCAGATGGAGATCGGAGCTATAGGGTGTGCACAGCTTGCTGATTCCAAATGCCTGCAGGATTAAGAGCATTTACTGAATCTTCCAAAGCCCATTGACTGTGGTTGTTAGCACAGTGAAGAAAAACTCCGCGGAAGACTAGATTCTTTCAGTAAGGTACTTTAGGGCATTTCCTACATGGATAAGCATGTGAGAGATATAAAGCAGCAAAAGCAGAAACTCTGGACATGCTGGGCAACTACTTCCTTAAATCTTACTTCATGCCAAGTGAAGAAAGCTCCTAAAAGCATACTAATTCTTCATGTATTATTGGATCCTGAATTCTTGTTGTTCTGAAACTTAACCTGCTTACTCTCATTTTCTCTCTTTGTTATACCTGCACGTGCATCCCAGACATGGCTGGTGACAGATCTGTGTTTTCACTTCCATGGTGGGAATTGAAATGTCTTAGGTGCCCAAGTGTTCACCAGCTACCACCACCCATGAGTGCCTTCTGGGTAACCAAAAGGTCGTAGCAGTCTTTTTTGAGGGTAAGTCACGAAAGCCAGACCTAACTTGGTAAATAGAGGTCAGCCGTGGCTGAAAACTAAGTTTTCAAATATGAATGTTATCCTGGCCAATAAAAATAGAAATCACCACAGAGTAGCTAATTAAACATAATAAACAGTTCAGGAGGAACGGGAAACAGCTATTTTTCCTGTCTCCAAAGCTTCTATTACAGGGGAAGGAAGAGCAAATCAGGAACAGGAGAAGAATGGGAGACTCACAGCGAGGACTGAGTGTTTGGCATCAGAGACAAGCAGAGTCACAAACGGAGTTCCCAGTGGGGTTTCAGCCCATGCATGGGGGAGGGGCAGGGGATTAAAAACTGTGCAGCTCAGTCATGCACAGTTTATCATGTAAAATAGTGAAGTCTATGGCTAACAGGGATTTGCAGGTGGGTGTACCAGAACACTTTTTGGTGACAAGGTAACATATGCCAGAGAGCTTTGAAGACAAAAAGGAAGTGGAGAAGCAGGTCATGTGCAGGGAGTAGGGGATGAGCAGCAAGGGAAAAGGAGAAGGTGGAGGGAGAATTAGGAAGAGAGGCCTTCCTCTTCTTGAATTAGAGTCGAAGACGACTCATTAAGAAACCAAAGAAAATGGATGCCAGTCCACAGACTTCAACAGATTGTAGTAACTTAAAAAGACTCAGTATAAAGTAGAAGAAGATTTCCGCATGATTTTACAAAGACCCAGGGCCCTTCTCCCCAATACAGACTCTCACAAAGTTAATGATGGATGAGACAAGCATGAAAACAGGAGGGACTACCCTTTCCATGGCTCTCCAGAATTCCACGCATCACAGGATGTTTGAAATGTGGCCCTTTGCTCCGTGCGAGGCGGCTGGGATTTGAAAATGGATGGTTTTCTGCTTTCCTGGAGCACAGGCTTGTGCTCTCCCCCACAACCTGAAGATAGCTGCTCACATCTGCTTGGTTCCTCCCCCACTGAGCACACCATCTGTCCCTGGGAAAGACAAGGGAGGCCTCATGGCTGGGGAGCTGCCGCACACACAGCCCCATGCCAGACCCCGGGGCCCAGTTTAGGACGAGTCGACCCTATGCCCAGTCGGTCAATGTGAAAAGTAGAGTTAAGTCAGGATGAAGGATAAAAACAAAATGTTTCCTGTAATTTTGACTTGTCCCTAAAGTAACCATCTGTGCTGAGGTCCGGAGAGCTGAAAGGGGAACAGTTAAAAAGAGAAAGGGGCTGAAGGAAAATCTGCAGAGGAAAAAGGACAGACTGAGATTTTAATTTAATCTTTGATTATGGTATTTAATACACTTTAATACACGGGACATTTATTTATTGCTGTGCCAAAAATGCAGAAAGATGCAGGTCAGCTGGAGAGGATCTATGGGAGTTGGGACCATTTAAGAGGAAAAAGAACATCCAGTTTTCTATGGCTGGACAACAAGCAGCTAAATTTAGGCACAGGAATAAAGATGAAGATACATATTGAGTCATGTTAACATAACGAAAACAATGTAGGAGAATGTTTTAGCAAGTTTTCAAGATTGCAGTCATTCAAATAACCCAGTAAATAAAATTAGCAGGAGAAGTGTAGGTTTAAATCTCCCCTAACCAAATCAAAATAGTAGCCAAAGCTCAACTAATTAGTACATTGGGAATTTTTTTTTCTTGGAAGTAATTACAACGGTTACGATTTTCTACAACTTCAAGAATTTCTCCCTTCTTGGGAGAACTGGAGACAGAGCCCCTGACTGATTGTATGACTTTTGCCAAGTTACTTTCTCTTTCAGACTCCATTTTCTCATGCCCAAAAAAATGGGATGGTAACTCCACCTATTTTATAGGATTGTTGAAGTGCTGAAACATGATTGTGTATGAAAACAAAGCAAACTTGTACCCTGAAAGCTCTAAACAAATGCAGTTACTGACCATAAACTCCTTCATGTTTTGAGTTTCCTTGGTCTTCCACTGGGTCGTGACTTTTAGAGTGAATTCAGGTGCTCATTTAGATGACCCTAAACATGGGCCACTGAGGGATTAGCAACACCAGCACCCTGAAGTAGACACTGGGAAAACCCTGGGATACCAACAAATCACCATGGGTTGTCTTTAGGTGGCTGTCACGTGGAGACAGCCATGTCTGACCTCAACTAAGAGCATCTGTAATATGAGGTTCAAGTAAGGATTGAGGACAATGTGGGTGAGCCAAAGGAGACATTATCTAAAGCTGAGTGGCAATGGTGAGCACAGGAGAGGGGAGGGGCACCCCCATTCTCCTAGCTGCTCAGGCCAAACACCCATGAGCTGCAGGGAGGGGGATGGGAGTTTTTGGTTTCATGCATACAGAGTTTCAGTTGTACAAGGCAAAAAGAATTCTGTGGATGGATGGTGGTAATGATACCACAACAATGTGACTATACTTCACCGCAAGTGTTGAGGATGGTAAATTTTATGTGATGTGTGTTTTGCCACAGTTTTAAAAGTATGAATCCCCCCCCTTCCCTGGAATCACCTCGTTTTTTTTTTTTAAGATTTTATTTATTTATTTGACAGTGAGAGAGAGACACAGAGAGAGAGGGAACACAAGCAGTTGGAGTGGGGGAGGGAGAAGCAGGCTTCCCGCAGAGCAGGGAGCCCGATGCGGGGCTCGATCCCAGGACCCTGTGACCATGACCTGAGCAGAAGGCAGACGCTTAACGACTGAGCCACCCAGGTGCCCCTCACATTTTTTTTTAAGATTGCATTTATTTATTTGAGAGAGTGAGAGAGATAGCAACAGAGACCACGAGTTGGGAGGAGAGGATGAAGCACCTACTGAGCAGGGACTGGGGGCTTGATCCCAGGACCCTGAGATCATGACCTGAGCTGAAGGCAGATATTTAACTGACTGAACCACCCAGGTGCCCCCGGAATCACCTCTGATTCCTACATTCATTTATTCATAAGATGAGATAACCTGAAGAGAGATTTTGAGAAGACAGGAGATGAGGTCCTGAAATCAAAGGATCAGCTGGTGACCCAGAAGTGGAGAGGTTTCTGAGTGCTGGGTTTTTCCTCCGCCACCGCCCTCCCCCACCACGAAGGTGAGGAAACAGCTTCTGTGAGCAGATCCTCTATAGCAAGGCCCACCCACTCAAACCTCTGGTCCAGGGCTAGTACCCTCAGGTTAGCTCTGGGTGAGGGGTGGGAAATAGAGGGAGAAGACATTTAGAAATCTAAAAAAAGAAATCTAGATAAAAGACAAACAGCCTAGTAGTAGTTTCCACAACAGAATGATGTGACTTGCAGTGGTTTTGTACCCATCTCTGGGTAACAGAGAGACTTACTATGAATTGATAAAGACTCTGGAGGCTCAATTATTAGGTATCTTGCCCCTGATGGTTTCATTGTTAAGCAGAAGCAAAAATAAGCACATGAGTACTGCGTGAACAGCATTAAGGACTTTGTCCAGAAATAATTTCCAAGTCCTGTGTCAATAGGCAATTTATAATATGAGACCGTCATCCTGGCAGGTCCAAAGCTAAGAATAAAAACAAAATAAACCAAAGGTAACAGCAGACCAGGAAGCCAGTAGGAAAACTTTCCTATACTTCGTCTCTTGAAAGCAGCTTTTAGAGAGGAGCTACAGGCTTCTACTGTGCAGTTCTGAAAACTGCAGGGGCCTCAGGCACCGGTAGGGGAAGACACCTTGGCCTTTCCTCATGATCTACAAGAAAGCAGAACATAAAGGGATGGAGTCCTTCAGATACATCCAGACGCTGGTCCTACGCGACATACAGTCACAATCCATGAGGCCAGAAATGCTGTGATTCGTAAATGGTACCCTCCAAAGGGAGGGTAAGTTGGAATAGCATTTCGAAGACATTAAAAAGTTTCTGTGTGTGTGTGTGTGTGTGTTTAAATTGTTTCCTCTTGGTCCACTAATTCCACTCAGAGGTTCTGCCTGCGCAAATAGTCAAGTCCAAGATGTTTTTACAGGACTGCTTATAATGGCAAAGGATTGTCCATCACTTAAGTATTGTATTGATTAAAAAAAATTACGATATCTTCTAAATGGAATACTCTGAATGGAATAATATGATTGTGGAAATCTATTTATCGAACAGATAGCTTGGCCCCATGTCTTATTGCTGCAAAGAAAGTTCATAGACTTTAGCTCTTCCTCTCTCAGGAATATTATCTTCAAACAATAACAAGACAAGTCCAGGATGTTCAGCACAGCAATGTTTACAAACACTGCTGCAATGTGAAGCTCTACTACTTGAGATTGGTTAACTACATTAGGAGGTAGTTTACTATCATGCAGGTAGTAAAATTATGCTCTCCATTGATCTTTGCCCATAGAAAGCTAACTTTGCCATTAAGTGGAAAAAACATTTCCAAAATAGTAATTATTGTGTAATTTCATCTTAGTAGAAGTAAAAATATCTATAGAGAAAAAGCTTGTGTGCCTGTCTGCACATGCACACACCCACCCACACGCAGACCTAAATGTGCAATGGTAGTTATTTCCGGGTGGGATAACAATCTTTATCTATGTTTATTTTTATAATGGGAATGTATTTCTTTTTGTTTTTGCAGAAAGAAAAGGCAATTAACAATTAAAAAAAAAGCACACAATGGCGATATTTAAGAAGTCCTTCTAAGGCAGTTATTTCTCAACCTTTTTTTCATTACCACCCCCTAAAGAGCCTTTTCAGACAATTTTTCCTAATCACCCCTGCCATGAAATTTTAATACCACAATATATTGTATATCTGTTTATGTACTTTACATACATCTTCTTTATATATAAAAAGTATATGATTTTTGGATCCTCAAGAATAAATCACACCCCCCCTGTTGAAAATTGTTTGTTTCTTTTTTAAAAAATATTTATTTATTTGAGAGAGAGGAAGAGTGTGAGACAGCAGGAAGAAGGGCAGAGGGAGGAGAGGGGAAGCAGATTCCCTGCTGAGCACATGAGCCTGATGTGGGATGTGAGGCTCTATCTCACAACCCGAAATCATGACCCGTGCTGAAACCAAGAGTCGGACGTCTAACCAAGTGTGCCACCCAGGCACCCCGAAAATTATGTTCTAAAGGAGAAGAGGAGTTAGTGTGCAGAAACATGCTTAGTTACCCTAAACTTACCTTTCTTCTTCACTTCTTCTTTTGCATGATTTATTTTAATCTTTTGTATAAACTCACCAGCTAGCAACTCAAAGCAATCTGATGTCCAAATTCTCTTCACTGACTGACTTTTCTGAGAGATGGAGGGGTACAACATAGCCTGGTGGACCCATGCATTGCACTCATTGCTGCTCCCGTCCTTAACAGGTGTTAGGGAAGAGCAGGCTGAAGTCTCGATGAGAGCTGAAGCTCTACCCACAGGCAGACTTCCTTCTTTCTCAGAGAAGCCTCAGCTCTGTTCTTAGGGTCTTTTGGCTGAGCAAATCACGTACACCTAAATTATCAAACATAATCTTCCTTACTTAAAGTCAACTGATTATGGACTTTGATTACAACCACAAAATACCTTCACAACAACATCTAGATTAGTGTTTGAATAACTGGGCTCGTAGCATAGCCAAGCAAACACATAAGACTGACAATAAGCCTATCCTTTGTCAGTCACCTTGGCACCCATGCGCATCTCCTTAATCCAGACTTAATCTCCAATAAAGACAATAACAGGGTCATACATGTTCATTACCCTGCTTTGATACCCTCTAATTTAAATACCGTGATATAAAAAGTTAACTGTTATTCATACTTCTTATGTTAGATGATAAAGGGAAGAGAATTAAAACAGAGTATTTGGTAATATATTTATACAAATACATTCATACCAAAATAAGGAAGAAATGCAATAATGACTGTCACCATTTCTGTGTCTGGTCATGTGATCACAGCAAGCACCTTAGCGAGTCATAGTCTGGTGGAGTGACCTAAATGTTCATTCTGAAAAGCCCTGGACCATTAGGAGTCCTCCCCAAACCAGGTTGTTGTAATTTCCTTTTTTCTTTTTGCATTTAAAAACCATTTTTAAAATTTTTATTGGAGTATAGTTGATGGATAATATCAAATTACTTTTCGGGATGCCTGGGTGGCTCAGTTGGCTAAGCATCTGCCTTTGGGTCAGGTTGTGATCCTGGGGTCCTGGGATTGAGCCCCTGGGGTTGGGCTCCCTACTCAGCAGGCAGTCTGCTTCTCCCTCTGCCCCTCCCCCACCCGTGTGCATGCGCGTTCTCTCAAATAAATAAATAAAATCTTAAAAAATATAAATTACTTCCAGGCATGAAACACAGTGGTTCAATAATTATGTACATTATTAAATGCTCACCATGGTAAGTGTATTACAATACTATTGACTATATTGTCTATGTTGTACTTTTAATCCGCATGACTTATTTCTTAACTGGTAAATTTGTACCTCTTAATCCCCTTCACCCATTTTGCCCATCCCTCTGCCCCCTTCCCCTTAGGCAAACTCCAGTTTGTTCCCTATATGTGTGAGTGTTTCTTTCTTCTTGTTTGTTCATTTGCTGTGATTTTTAGATTCCACATGTAAGTAGAACCATATGGTTATTGCCCTTTCTCTGCCTGGCTTATTTCCCTTAGCATAATACCCTCTAGGTCCATCTGTGTTGTTGCAAGTGGCAAGATTTCATTTGTTTTTATGGCTGAGCAATATTCCTGTGTGTGTGTGTGTGTGTGTATACAATATATACACACATACATACACACACACACCACATCTTCTTTATCCATTCATCTATTGATGGACAGTTAGGTTGCTTCCATATCTTGGCTATTGTAAATAATGCTACAGTAAACATAGAGATGCATGTCTTTCTGAATTAGCTTTTTTGTTTTCGGGTAAGTAGCCAGAAGAAGAATTACTGGATTGTATGGTATTTCTATTTATAATTTTTTAAAATTTAATTTATTTTTTTGAATTTATTTTTTCATTAAGTTTTTTTTAAAGATTTTATTTATTTATATGACACACAGAGAGATTACAAGTAGGCAGAGAGGCAGGCAGAGAGAGGAGGAAGCAGGCTCCCCGCTGAGCAAGGAGCCCAATGCGGGCCCCGATCCCAGGACCCTGGGATCATGACCAGAGCCGAAGGCAGAGGCTTTAGCCCACTGAGCCACCCAGGTTCCCTTCATTAAATTTTTATTTTTTAATTCCAGTATGGTTAACATAGGTTATATTAGTTTCAGGTGTGCAACATAGGGATTCAACAACTCCATACATCAGCCAGTGCTCATTGTGACAAGTGCACTCATTAATCCCCATCATGTGTTTTATCCATCCCCCACCGACCTCCCCTCTGGTCAACAACAGTTTGTTCTCTATAGTTAAGAGTCTGTTTTTTGGTTTGTCTTTCTCTTTTTTTTCCTTTGCTCATTTGTTTTGTTTCTTAAATTCCACATATGAGTGAGATCACATGGTATTTGTCTTTCCCTGTCTGACTTATTTCACTTAGCATTATATTCTCTAGCTCCATCCGTGTTGTTGTAAATGGCAAGATTTCATTATTTTTTTAAAAGATTTTATTTATTTATTTGACAGAGAGAGAGAGAGAGAGATCACAAGCAGGCAGAGAGGCAGGCAGAGGGAGAGGGAGAAGCAGGCTCCCCGCTGAGCAGAGAGCCCGATGCGGGGCTCGATCCCAGGACCCTGAGATCATGACCTGAGCTGAAGGCAGAGGCTCAACCCACTGAGCCACCCAAGTACCCCAGATTTCATTCTTTTTTATGGCTGAATAATAGTCCATCGTATATATACACCACATCTTCTTTATCCATTCACCTACTGATGGGCACTTGGGCTGCTTACATAATTTGACTACTATAAATAATACTCATATAAACACAGGGATACATGTATCCCTTTGAATCAGTGCTTTTGCATTTTGGGGGTAAATACCTAGTAAAGCAATTACTGGATTATAGGGTAGTTTTATTTTTTAACTTTTTGAGGAACTTCTGTACTGTTTTCCACAGAGGCTGCTCTAATTTGCATCCCCACCAACAGTACACAAGGTTTCCTTTTTTCCCACATCCTCACCAATACTTGTTTCTTGTGTTTTTGGCTTTAGCCATTCTGACAGGTGTGAGGTGATTATCTCATTGTTTTGATTTGCATTTCCTTGATGATGACTGATGTTGAGCATCTTTTCATGCATCTGTTGGCCATCTGGATGTCTTCCTTGGAGAAATATGTCTTCTGCCCATTTTAAATAGGATTATTTGGTTTTTGGGGTGTTAAGTTTTATCTCTTCTTTATATATTTTGGATACTAACCCTTGATTGGATATGTCATTTGCAAATATCTTCTCCCATTCAGTAGATTGCCTTTTAGTTTTATTGATTATTTCCTTCACTATGCAGGCTTTATTTTGATGTAGTCCCAGTAGTTTATTTTTATTTTCCTTGCTTTAGGAGACATATCTAGAAAAATGTTGCTAAGGCCAATGTCAGAGAAATTATCACCTGTACTCTATTCTAGAATTTTTGTGGTTTCAAGTCTCACATTTAGCTCTTTAACCTATTTTGAATTTATTTTTGTGTATGGTATAAAAAAGGGATCAAGTTTCATTCTTTTGCATGTAGCTGTCCAGTCTTCGCAGCACCATTTGTTGAAGGGACTGTCTTTTTTATATTATGTATTCTTGCCTCCTTTGTCGAAGATTAATTGATCATATACTCATGGGTTTATTTCTGGGCTCTCTATTCTGTTCCATTGACCCATAGGTCTGTTTCTATACCAGTACCATACTGTTTTGATTACAACAGCTTTGTAGTATATCTTAAAGTCTGGAATTGTACACGTCCAGTTTTTTTTTTCCTTTTTCCAGATTTCTTTGGCTATTTGGGGTCTTTTGTGGTTCCAAACAAATTTTAGGGTTGTTTGTTCCAGTTCTTTAAAAAATGCTGTTGGTATTTTGACAGGGTTTGCATTAAATGTGTAGATTGCTTTGGGTAGTATAGACATTTTAACAATGGATTCAGTTTGCTAGTATTTTGTTGAGGATTTTGACATCTGTGTTCATCAGAGGTATTGGCTTGCTGCTTTGTTTTTGTGGAGTGTTTTTACCTGGTTTGGGAATTAGGGTAATGCTTGCCTCATAGAATGATTTCCTCTTCTATATTTTGTAATGGTTTGAGAAGAAGAGGTTTTAACTCTTCTTTAAATGTTTGGCAGAATTTTCCTGTGAAGCCATCTGGTCCTGGACTTTTGTTTGTTGGGAGGTTTTTGATTACTGATTCAATTTCTTTGCTGGTTTTCAGTCTGTTTAAATTTTTTATTTCTTCTTGCTTCAGTTTTGGTGATTTATATGTTTCTAGGGACTTATCCATTTCTTCTAGGTTGTTCGACTTGTTGACATATAATTTTTCATAATATTCTCACACAATTGTATTTCTGTCGTGTTGGTTATTTCTCTCCTCATATTTGTGATTGTGTTTATTTCAGTCATTTTTCCTTCTTTTCTTCATGATTCTTGTTAAGGATTATCAATTTTGGTGATCTTTTAAAAGAAACAGTTCCTTGCTTCATTGATCTCTTCTATTGTCTTTGTTTTGTTTGTTTTTTGTTTCTATATAATTTATTTCTGCTCTGATCCTTATTATTTCCTTTCTTCTACTGGTTTTAGATTTTGTTTGTTGTTCTTTTTCTAGTCCCTATAGTTGCAAGTTTAGCTTATTTATTTGAGATTTTTCTTGCTTCTTGAGGTAGTCTTGTATTGCTACAAACTTCCTGTTAGAACTGCTTTTGATGCATCCCAAAGGTTTTGGATCATTGTGTTTTCATTTTCACTTGTTTCCATGTAATTTTTGATTTCTTCTTTGGTTTCTTGGTTGACCCCTCATTGTTTAGTAGCATGTTATTTAATAACCATGTATCTGTGATCTTTCCAGATTTTTCTTGTGGTTTGTTTCTAGTTTTATAGCATTGTGGTCAGAAAAGATGCATGGTATGACTTTAATCTTTTTGAATTTATTAAGACTTGATTTGTGGCCAGTATGTGATGTTGTCTAGAGAATGTTCCATGTGTACTTGAAAAGAATGTATATTCTGCTGTTTTAGGATGGCATGTTCTCAATATATCTTTTAAATCCATCTGGTCCTGTGTGTCATTCAAAGTCATGTTTCTGGGGTGCTTGGGTGGCTGTTGGTTGAGCATCTGCCTTTGGCTCAGGTCATGATCCCAGGGTCCTGGGATGGAGCCCTGCATCAGGCTCCCTGTTCCATGGGGGGCCTGTTTCCCCCTCTCCCTCTGCTTGCCATTCCCCTTGTTTGTGCTGTCTCTCTCTGTGATAAATAAATAAATAAATAAACAAACAAATAAATAAATAAATAAAATCTTAAAACAAAACCAAACAAAACAAAGTCACTGTTTCTTTGTTGATTTTCTGTTTGGATGATCTGTCCATTGATGTAAGTGGGGTGTTAAGATTCCCTATGATTACTGTATTATTATCAATTAGTTCCTTTTTGTTATTAACTGCTTTATGTATTTGGGTGCTCCCATGTTGAGTGTATAAATATTTACAATTGTTATATATTCTTATTGGACTGTCCTCTTTATTTTAACATTGTTAAATGTTTTACAGTCTATTTTGTCTGACATAAGTATTGCTACCCTTGCTTTCTTTTGATGTCCATTTGCATGATAAATGTTTCTCTATCTTCTTACTTTCAATCTGCAGGAATCTGTAGGTCTGAAATGAGTCTATTGTAGGCAGCATATAGATGGGTCTCTCTCTCTCTCTTTTTTTATCTACTCTGTAACCCTACGTGTTTTGATTGGAGTCTTTAGTCCATTGACAATCAAAGCAATTATTGACAGATACATATTTATTGCCATTTTGTTACTTGTTTTGTGGTTGTTTCTGTAGTTTTTTCTCTGATTCCTTCTTCTCTTGCTTTCTTTTATGGTTTGCTGGTTTTCTTTAGTGACATACTTGGATTCCTTTCCCCTTAGTTTTTGCTTACCTATTATTGGTTTTTAATTTGTGGTTACCATTGGGTTTGTATAGTACATCTCCTGCATATAGCAGTCTATATTAATTTTATGGTTGCTTAAGTTTGAACTGATTCTTTGCTCCTTTCCCTGCCACATTTTAGGTATATGGTGTCATATTTACATCTTTTTATTTTGTGACTCTCTTGACTGATTTTTACAGATACTTATTTTTCGTATTCTCATTTATGGTCTTTCCTTTCCACTCAAATGGAATTAGTAGTTCTTCACTTGATCTTAGCCAAAAGGCCGAGAAGCGATGAATTAGTAGTTCTTGTAGGGTTGGTTTAGTGGTCATGAAATCCTTTAGTTTTTGTTCGTCTGAGAAACTCTGTGTCTCTCCTTTTGTGAGTGATAGCCTTGCTGGATAGAGGTTTTTGGCCACAAATTTTTCCTCTCAGCACTTTGAATGTATATCATGTCACTCCCTTCTGGCCTACGAAGTTTCTGCCGAAAAATCCACTGATAGCCTTATGGGGTTTCCCCTTCTATGCACCTGTCTTCTTTTGCTGCTTTTAAAGTTTTTCTTTATCACTTTTTTTTGCCATTTTAATTACATTTAAATTACTAATTATCTCTGTGCCTCCTGATTCTGGATATGTTCTCTTTTGAAGATTAGGTAAGTTTTCAGCTATTATTTCTTCAAGTTGATTTTCTGCTCTCTCCTCTCTTATTCCTCTGAGATTCCTGTACTACAAATGTTATTATGCTTGATGATTTACTGAGTTCCCTAAGACTGTTCTTAATTTGCATAATTTTTTTCCTCTCATTTGGTCAGTTTGGTTAGTTTCCATTACTCTCTCTTACAGGTCATTAATTTGTTCCTCTGCTTCATCTAGCCTGCTATTTATTCCACCAAGTAAGTGTATTTTTAATTTGCTTTATTGCATTCTTCATCTCTGTTTTTTTTTTAAATATCTTGGTTATGGGTCTCACTGATGTACTCCACTCTTTTCTCAAGTCCAGGGAGTATATTTATGATCATTAAATTCTCTGCCAGGCATATTATGTATATCTGTTTCACTTAGGTCTCTTGCTGTGGTTTGGTCCTGTTCTTTCATTTGGGACATATTTCTCCATCTGCTCATTTTCTCTAACTCTCTCTGACTATTTCTGTGTGCTAGGGAAGTCAGCTACATCTCCTGCTCTTGAAGGTAGTGGGCTCATGAAGAGGTCCTGAAATGCCTTGCCATGCAGTGTCCCCTGTTCCCCAGGGTCTACTGCTTCAGGGAGTGGCTCCTGTGTGTGTTGTGTGTGCCCCGTTGTTCTCTTGCTGTTTTCCCCCTCAGTTTACTTGTCTGTGGTGGGTCTCTGCTTGTTGTGGGCAATGTTTGATGCATGGCATGGGTAGGGTGAATTTTAACAAGATACATGCTGGTCTGTTTGCTAAATGAGACCTAGAGCCACTGCCACTGGGATTAGCCAGCCTAAGTATATCTGCAGTGTGCATGCGGGCAGGGTATGCACTTTTAAAAGGCTCACCTCAGACTTCTGCAGTGCCCACTGCTCTGGCCACGAGGATGGAGACCTTGCAAAAGGTGCTGTCTAGGAAACTCAATGCTGACAAATTTTGTGCTGATCTTCTTGGGAAGTGGTCCCACAGTGCTGAGACTAAGGCAAGCAGGATTGGGGAGGGCAGATCCTCTGATGTGCTGGGAGGGTGGGGCTTGGTGCAAGCAAGCTAGGCAGTCCCAGTTCCCACAGGTGGTCATGTTTTCATCCTGGGGTGGGGGGAATGGCACTGGCTACCTCCTTTTTTCCTGGAGGGGTGTCTCTGAGATCCCTATCTCTCTGGGATGTACTCTGTGATGAGCAAGTAACTCTCCCTCCTGTATGCCCCAGGCATCCTCCAAACTTCTCGTTCTATGCTGTATCTGCTCAACCTATTAGGCATGCTGCCTCTTTAAGGGTAGAGACTCAGCTTCCTAATACCCTTGGGACTATCCCAGAGCAAAGCCTGCTGATCTCTAGAATTCCAGCCCTTAAGTCCTGCTGGTTATAAGAACTCATGAAATTCAACCCCTTACTTTCAAAGCCAAATGTTATAGGGGTTTGTCTTCCCTATGTAGGGTGCCCAGTGTCATCATTTGTCTCTCACTTTCACTGCACTCCTGGATCCCTACTGTCCGCAGACCACCACAGTCTGTTTAGGTCTCAAACTGTGTCTTTGCCTTTCCTATCTTCTTCAGTGTGGCCTCTTCTCTACCTTTGGTTTCTGGTGTTCATTCTACCAGTCATTGAGTCATTTTCTGGGTTATTTACACTGATACGAGTCTAGTTGTATCTGCCAGGGGAGGCGAGCATAGGGTCCTCTACTCCTCCATCTTCCCCTCCTTTTGTAATTTTTTTCTTTTTCATCATCATTATATTATCCCCCCAGCTTTATTGAGATATAATTGACATATAACATTATATAAGTTTTAAGGTACATAACATGTTGACTCAATACACTTATATACTGCAATATGATTATCATCTTAGCATTAGCTAACACATTTTTTTGGACTTTTTTTTCCCCAAAAAAGTCAGATATCAGACAAAGAAAGACAAATACTGTTGTAATTTTCAGTTGAATTTTGTTACTCAAGATGGTGATACGAAGAGACACCTTAAGGGACCTCCTCTTCCTAGACATATTCTTCCTGGCCTGCATTGCATAACATTAACTCAATTTTCCTTGGCAATCAGGATCAATCACCCCAGCCAGACAATAGCCTGGTTCTTCGTCTGTCGATTCAGAGGCATAAGGAACCCAGTCTCAAATTCTACTTTGGTGGAAACATTGCTGTGTCATCTGGTGGAAGAACAGGACCCTGACATAGAGGATGGGAACATCTGTGTTGATGTTCCTGTGAATCTTGATTCCTCATCTTTCTCTGGATGCTCTCTGAGTGTGGAAAAGTGGCCTACTCCTCTCTATCCTGGTGTCTCTCCATGGAAACTCTGCCAGAGAAACCAGTTGTATAGGGGAGTCTGAAGGACATTCCATTCAACAAAGTGGAAAGGAATTTATTGTCCAGAGTGGCCCCAGCATCTCTGTGGAGCTCAGTGATTGGCTGTCCTTTTTAGGCACAGGCCAAATGTAGAAGATGTTTTAAAAGATCTGGGCTCTCTGACATGATGGGGATGAGGAGACATGGACATTAGATATAGCCATCAGGAGCCAGGTGAGCATGATGATCTCAATGAGCAGGAAGACCAGAGTAGCAGCCAGGATGGCCCTGGTCCAAGCTTGTTCTGCAGGGGAAAACCAAGAGCCAGAGTCTCGTGTGTATCTTCCATGGTG
The DNA here is from genome assembly GCA_002007465.1 of Ailurus styani. Classification (NCBI taxonomy): domain Eukaryota; kingdom Metazoa; phylum Chordata; class Mammalia; order Carnivora; family Ailuridae; genus Ailurus; species Ailurus styani. The sequence continues at coordinate 240,356 of LNAC01000317.1, read as the reverse complement.
GTCCAAGCCTGTGACCAGTCTTGAGCTCTGAGTATTTCACCCATGATATCAGAATTCAGGGCCTGCTTTCCACCAGTTTGGTTTGTCTCCAATATTAAAAACAAAGGCATACTTAATTTTTGCCTTCTTCATCATCCTCTTCCTTTAATAATATTGATAATAATAAGCATAACACCTGCTTTACCTTGATTAAGAGATAAAATGTAATAATTTTGAGAACTAAAACACTTATGGAATAGGTCAGCAATGACCAGAAAAGTTGGGTTGAATTTCAGTTTTTTTTACTCATAATATATAAACACATTTTAAAGACTGACATTTGTTCTCCTTTCCACACCTCCCAGGGAGAAATGATCACAACCAGAACTTTGAGAAATTTGCTACGCATCTGGGAGAGGAGGGAAAATGTGGGGAAAGATGGGGGGAAGGGACTGAATTATCACGAAGCAGTTTCTTTTGGCCCAGCCTGGGAAAACCACAAGAATTCACCAGAAGACCGTCTTCCTGAGGGACTAACTCACTGTTCTCCTCCCTCATGCTCTGCCTTTTCCTCCATTCATAGTACAAGCATTCTGTTCATATGCTCTCTGCCATTTACAGTTGCCAGCTATTCCTCTGAATAGGGTTGAAGAACCCAATTAATGATGTCACTCTCTCCTCTGGGCTCTGAATTTTAGAATATACACATGAGAAGGGCAGGGATCAATGCATGAGCTTTACTGTTGTGCTTGGAGCTCTGGCCACGTGGGCTTCTTGCTGTTACTTCCCTAAGTTGAACACTCTTGGGATCCTGGGCAGAAGATGGGATGATGCGGATGCCCACAGGGGTGGGTGTGCTCAGCAGTGTATTCTCACTGGACAAGGCAGGACTCGTAGGTGGGGAAGTGCAGCTTGCAGAGCAGGGCTGCCCAAGAAAAAGCCAGGGAGATGTGCCTTTCCTGAGGGTCCACTTTCACAGAGTCCATTCTCAGGAAGTGAATGTGAAACAATACCTCAGGGTAGCCCCGCCCCACCGCCTCACCAGCCAGAGTGAAGAGCCAGTGAGAACCGAACAGCAAGCAGCAACTTTCTCCCCACTTCCTTGGGAAGTTGAGGGGGACAGGGAGCTTGGAAAAAATGCCTATTTTACGGACCAGCAGGAATTTTAGAAAAGAAAGAAAATGATTCCTCCCATGGTATATAATTTTATCTACTTATTCATCCAACATTCATTGAAGTTTTACTATATACCAACCATTGGGCTCAGTGCAAGTGGTCCATGCATCAGTAACAGAAAACACAGCACACCTATCCACCATTTGGTACTGTGCTACATCACCTCACCCTACCATTAATGTCCAGTTCTCTGCAACCCCAAAGCCTAAGCCTAGGGGTCTTTCAAAAGGTTGGCAGAAACAGCTATCTGAAAACAGGCACATTCCCCTGTTACAAAGAAATAAAAAGTTCACTAATTTGTATAAGAAACAGTGACTGATTTTGCACCTCTAGTGCCCTAGGAATGTTCACTTCCAGAATGAATCCATCCATACAGAAGAAAAGCAAAAGAGACCTATTAATAAGGGGGAAGTTGAAGTTGATGGGATAGGTAAGAGAAAAAGAAGTAAAACCAGTTAAAAACCTCCTACTAACTAGAAGCAGCAGTCTGGACTCTGGCTGGAGGTGACTTCCACTGTTTCCAAACTTTATAAAATCATCTAGCTATCTATATATCTATTTACGTGCATATGCATATATGTATGTGTGTATACACACACACACACACACACACACACACACAATGCACATATACTGATGACCCTAGGACCAAGAAGAGGTTAATTTATTTAGAATGTTTTTGGTTCCTAAGGGAGCATATGATGTTTTAAGCAGTTTTCTAGGAAAACTACTTGAGAAATAGAAACGACTTTCGGTTTTGCTAATATGCGCTCACCTAAAGAATTTCCTTTCTGACTGGGCTGAAAAATTAACTGTTACTGTACTTGGTCTACCGTGGGGTTGGTCTTCTAAAGTTCCCATTGCCTTACAGGAAATAAGGAAGATTAAATTAAAAAAATCAGAGAGGGTCACCTAGGTGGCTCAGTTGGTTAAGTGTCCGACTCTTGGCCTCAGCTCAGGTCTTGATTTCAGGTTGTGAGATCAAGCCCTGTGTTGGGCTCCACACTGGACATGGAGCCTGCTTACAAAAAAAAAAAAAAAAAAAAGAGTAAAAAACCCCCAAGCAAACCAAACCAGAGAAATACTAGGGGAAAAAATAGTTGCTTTGTTGTAATTTTGGGAGAGTAAGGGTGATAGGCTGAGGGAAAAGGCTTTCCTCAGATATGGCAAAACTCCAAAATCATAAAGGAAAATTTTAATACATTTTATAACATAAATATTAATATTTCTGTGTGACTAAAATTCCAGAAAGAACTGGTTCCTATGCCCTTACCAGCACCAAGTTCTGAATATTTCAGCTACATAAAAATACTTAGAAAAGACAACTTAAAAAAAATACTTAGAAAAGAATAAAAGCAAATATAAAAATAAAATCACATGGCTATCTCTTGGTGGTGAGTATGGGTGATTTTTTAAATTTATATTTATACTCAGTAAAATTTCTGAAATGACAGCATCAATAGGGAAATAAAATTTTACTTCTTGGAGAGGTTTGATTGATGCAAGCTTAAAAAGTGTTTCCACAGCTAACCTTTTTCACCATCTTGAAGGTGATTTGGGAGGAAAAAAAAATACAAGCAGGCTGTCCTAGATAAATTAGGAGTATCTGTATCAGGAACCAAGGATTAATCAATCCCATTCTGTGCACCTTAGGTCACAAACTTTTTCACTTATATTTTCTCTGAATTTTCTAAATTTTCTACAGTGGGCATCGTTCTCTTTTGTAGCCAGGCAAAACCCTATGATATTGCTTAAAAAAAAAATCCTGTGGGGGTGCTTGGGTGGCTCAGTTAGTTAAGTGTCCAACTCTTGATCTCAGCTCAGATCTTGATCTCAGGGTCATGAATTTGAGCCCTGTGTTGGGCTCCATGCCCAGCATGGAGACTACTTAAAAAAAAACAACAAAAAACTCTGTGAAATACAGGAATGTTCATTGGCTCCATATCTAAAATTTGGCATTTGAAATTCTGCCCTTTGTTTCACATGTCATAAAAATTTTGTTACACCCTGGAGCCTTGGGACCCCACCTGTAATGTATTTATAGAACAGGCCACTGGACCATGTTCTTCATGCTTTCTCATTCCACTTGACTGAGCTAAAGCCCCAAACATATCCACAAGGTTATATCCAAGCTTATCATTGTCACTGCCTAATGTGGGACCCCAAAGTTCCTGTCAGGGCCTATGGAGGAACAGATGCTACTGAAACCCAAATCATGGTCCTCAATCTGCTTATAATACTGAACAGAAGATACATATTCTCCTTAAGAGTGAAGGGAAAGGAGCACCTGGATGGCTCAGTGGGTTAAGTCTCTGCCTTCGGCTTAAGTCATGATCTCAGGGTCCTGGGATCTAGCCCTGAATCAGGCTCTCTGCTCAGCAGGGAGCCTGCTTCCCTCTCTCCCTCTGCCTGCCTCTCTGCCTACTTGTGATCTCTTTCTCTCTGTCAAATAAATAAATAAAATCTTAAAAAGAAAAAGAGTGAAGGGAAAAAGTAAAAAAATATAAACTCACTAGCATAAGATGACAAAATCATAACCATTGGGGTGCCTGGGTGGCTCAGTGGGTTAAAGCCTCTGCCTTCATCTCGGGTCATGATCTCAGGGTCCTGGGATCGAGACCCGCATCAGGCTGCCTGCTCAGCAGGGAGGCTGCTTCTCCCTCTCTCTGCCTGCCTCTCTGCCTACCTGTGATCTCTCTCTCTGTCAAAAAAATAAAAAAATAAAAAATCATAACCATGAAGCAAAAACTACAATTTCTTTCCCAATCCAGATTTCCAGGAAAAATATAAAGGATATAGGAAGAAGGAATGCCATCTGTTTTCCTTGGCTCCTTTTGCTTTAGCAGAGATTAATCAATCTCTCTCAGAGGGGTACACATTTAAAACAAAAGACATATTAATGATGTAAATTGATTTTTAAAACATCGAGTATAAATAGATCTGTGTGTGGATGGAAGAGAATCATGGAGCCCTCAGGAGACTGCAACTTGTCTGCAGAATGACAGTTGCCACTACCAATTCTTCTAGAAATCAAGGAATTAAGAAAATCCATTCCAGTTTGGGATTCAGCTGATTCTGTGTTTTTCCAGGAGATGTAGAGTGGTCAACTGTGGCCAAATGAGGTCAGCCATGGTTCAGGCCATACTGGAAGACCTAGTCCATTTAGGCAAGTTAAACTACTTGTAAAATAGTCTCATATTGTGATCTCTTGGGTGTCAAAATGGGTTGAAGGTCCAACCCTCCACTTGCTTCTGCTAGTGCCTTTTTTAGAAGGAAATTCCTGGCTTGCGGTTTCCCAACTGCAAATAGAGTGAATTTATGTCCCAGACCTTTGTGCAGGGCTTCCTGTGGACACAATGATCGGGCAGCTCCCCTCCTCCTCATACTCAGTCATGTTTCCTCTCTATTGCCCCTGCCAAGACAATGCCTTTCCTCATTGATGCCTTTTCCAAGGCTACAGCACAGAATAATCTTTGAACAGGGACAGGGGAAGGCTGTGATCTGACTTCCTGCCCTGCATGAACTTCTGATGTTGGGATTCATCTTCTGTGCGCTGAGTCATCTGTTATCAGTAGGTGTCTTAATGGAACAGGTGGCTTCAGCGTCCACATATCCTAAATAGACTTGTGTTTCTGCTTTGTTCTTGGTCTTAGAATTTACCTCCCTATCTCTTAAGTTCATTTATGCATGTAGAAGAGTGATTTTAAAATATTTTACCTAGGGGCTCAGTCGTTAAGCATCTGCCTTCGGCTCAGGTCATGATCCCAGGGTCCTGGATCGAGTCCTGCATTGGGCTCTCTGCTCAATGGGGAACCTGCTTCTCCCTCTGCCTGCCACTCCCCCTGCTTGTGTTCTCTCTCTCCTTCTCTCTGTCAAATAAATAAATAATCTTAAATAAAATAAAATGAAATGAAATAAAATACTTGACCTAGAATTTTTAGTGCGAAGGTTTCAGGCCATCCTGTCCACACTGTATTTCCAGAAGCTGAAGCTCTACTCCTTGTATGTATTCTCTTTAAAATTCTGATGGTTGCATGATTCTGGACACCATGGTCAACATGCTGACCTAGAAACTGAGAATATATACAAGGAGGGCAGTTGGATCGGAAAGGGTCAAGCACAAGGAAATGTCTTTTTGTAAGATTCTAAAAATAAATGTTAATAGCATTTTGTCCCCAAAGTGCTTTAACTCAAGTCTGAATAGACTAATCCATTATTATTCATTTAACAAATATTTATGGAGGCTGATTACATGCCTTGCTCCATTCTAGATCCTGGGGATACACAGTGAACAAGCCTTCATGGACCCTGCTTTCTAGTGAAAGAACAGCATTTGCAGGCTATATCGAATTGCTCAGCAATTATTAAATGATGTCCTGCCTCTCTGGCCTCCTTAGTCTCCTTAATCTCTTTAAAAGATTTTTAAAATTTGGGATCATGGTTTATACTCCTGATGCCTGAGTTGCCTGCACCATGGTGATAAGTCAGTGTTGATGAAAATCAGGCTGATGGGGAGGGGGCACCTGAGTGGCTCAGTATGTTAAGTGTCCGACTCCTGATTTTGGCTCAGGTCATGATCTCAGGGTCCTGAGATTGAGCTCCATGTTGGGCTCTGTGCTCAGCAGGGAGTCTGCTTGAGATTTTCTCCATCTCCAGCTCCCTCCACACTGTAGGTGCCCAGTCTTTCTCTCTAAAATAAATAAATCTTAAAAAAAATCAGGCTGATGGAATTACATATATTATTTCATTTTTATCTCAACATTTTGATGAAGGGTGATTGTCAGTATCCTCTTTCTTTAGGGTTAGTACGAGACAAAGACAAGCAAGAAATCAGTATCAGAAGATAGGCCAATCTCTCGTCTTTTAGGATACTATTATTTTTTTATAGAATTAGCCACATTAGGCTTGAGATGTCAACAAACCACCTGGACTATAGGGCACTTTAGGATGGTGATTAGAGCATGGGCTTTAACTATGGAAAACAGTATGGAGGTTCCTCAAAAAATTAAAAATAGAACTACTATATGATCCAGCAATGCCACTTCTGGGTATATATCCAGAAAAAAACCGGAATATTAAAGAGATAGCTATACCCCTATGGTCATTGTAGTTTTATTCATAATAGCCAAGATATAAAAACAACCTAAATGTCTGTCAAGGGATGGATAAAAAAATGTGGAAAAAATACACACACACACACACACATATATATATAATTACTAACTATATTACTATACATATTACTCTACATATGTGTGTATATATATACACACATACATAATGGCATATTACTGAGCCATGACTAAAAGGAAACCCTGCATTTTCAAAAACATGGACTGACCTTGAAGGCATTATACTAAATGAAATAAGTCAGACGGGAAAAGACAAATAGTGTATGATATCACTTATATGAGGAACATTTAAAAAGCTGAACTCAAGAACGGAGTAGAATGGTGATTACCAGGGGCTTGGGGTGGAGGAACTGGGGAGATGTTTGAGGGTACTTGCTAGCAACTAGTAGACAAGTCCTGGAAAGCTAATGCACAGCACAGTGATTATAGTCAATAATACTATAACATAAACTTCAAAGTTGCTAGGAGACTAGATCTTAATTGTTCCCACTACAAAAAAGAAATGATAATTATGTGATGTGATAGAGGTGTTAGCGAACATGACAGTGGTAATCATATTGCAATATATAAATTTATAAAATCAACACAGTGTACACCTTATACTCACACAATGGTATATGTAATTATATCTCAGTTAAAAAAAAGAAAAAAAGCATGGGCTTTGGAGTCAGACAGACCTGGGTTCAAGTTACTTAATTCCTGAACATCAATTTGCTCATCTGTAAACTGGATTAATGAGATCATTTTCTTAGGGAACTGGGAAGATTCACACCCATTGTCAGATCGCTAATAATTTTTAAAAAGGATTTGTTGGGGCACTTGGGTAGCTCAGGTCATGATCCCGGGGTCCTGGGATGGAGCCCCGCATCAGAAGCGGAAAGCCTGCTTCTCCCTCTCCTTCTGCCCCCTCTTCCTGCCTCTCAAATAAATGAATAAAATCTTTAACAAAAATAAAGAGGATTTGTTCTTATCTTTCCCAAGTTGATGGAAATTCAGGGTCAATGATGAAAATGAGAGGTATCGAGGGTAGGGTGGCAACTATAGTAAGAATATCGCTATTTTGATTATAAGTCCCTTTTTACTATTGCTTATCTTTGCCATTTGCTTTGCACTGAGAATTTAGACTGCTTCTTCTGAGCTGGTTTATGCTTTCTCCTAAACTTGAACTAATTTCTCCTAACACTTGAATTAATGGAGTTTGGACCCCATGTTTTTGCAAATACTTTGTTGACTAATGATACTATTACATTGGTCCTTTGCAGTTTTGTTCATCCCATCTGTTTTATAAAGATTTTAAATTTGTGCCAGATGGAGATAAGATGTGCATGCTTAGTTTATTTTTTTTTACTTATTGCTATCCCATCCTGTTTTGGGTTGTATTTTTCAGTGTTCCTCTGTCACAATTTCCTTAACCAGATTTTCTGCCAGAGTACATATTGGTAATTTCTAATAAGAGAGAATTAGAGGAATCATTCATTCACTCATTTGTTCATTTAAAAAGTAGTTACTAAATTGTTCCTGTGCTAGACTGACAGTATGAAGACAAATAAGACAGCTTCCTTTTCCTCAAGGTGCTTTGAGTCAAGTAGAGAAAAGGAGTAAAGGGATATGCAAAAGAAGGTTACCAATTTGATCAAATAAAAAGTGTAGGAAAATTCTCATTATTAATTTTTAAAATCATATCTTAGCCTAGAAATACCATTTGGTTTAATTTACTTTAATATAAAGACATCTTGAAGGCCTAGTAGTGTGAGTCCCTGGGGGTGAATAAGATAAGGTCCTTGTCCTCGAGGAGTCCAGCAGGCTGGCGACATTTTAGATTTCCCTATTTACCCACTCAGACCTCTGTCCCATTGTTAATTGACAGGGTTCTTATGTAAATGAAATTTAAGGAATTTAGGATGGCATACACGGGATCATTTAATTCTCCAGGTTTTATTTAGTCTTTCCCAGGTGTATAAACTTCCTCTTTCTATTATCTGAAAATTATTCCTGTGGTGGTTTAAAACATTTACTTGAACTGCCAGAGCCCGGGATTACTGGTCTCTTGCCTAGGTTTGTGAGTGGAACCTCCCCTGCGCTATTCTCTCTAAAACGGAATACTGAGCAGTTGCTGGCTTCGTGTCTTGATGAACAATCATGGAGATAAGACATATTTTTCTGAAGTAGAAACTACTGTTTATACTTCCTGCTGGAATTGGCTGGTAGTTTCAGTAGCTGCTCAAATTCTTGCTGATTCCTGTTGAATAGATGCTTTTGTTTTGATGACTCTCCTTATGTAAACCATCTTTATTTCCTTTGGAGAGTCTATTATAAGCAAAATTACTTGTTAATATTAGAATAATTTCTTATTCCAGTTGGAAGGGAACTAACTGCTGATCCTCTTCCTTTTTGGCATAGACGTATTAAAAAAGAGTACAGGGCCTGCCACAGAATTGCAGACTTTATCTTTGGAAAACTGTAAAACATTAAATGTTTCCATTGACTCATGGGGATTCAGTATGCTCCTCAAAACACTGTTCTTATTTCAGGGAATTTCCTGTTATTTCCTACATTAAAGCATGGGTTTTTCTCTTAAAACAATAATCTACTCAAGTTTTTTTTCATTGAATAATTTAATTATAAAATGTGGCATTGACTTAGTTGTGTTGTTGGATGATTCAATATTTACATTAAGTTCTTTCTATATGAAATCAAAATAACCTATTTTGATTTACTCACACAAGCGGTAATTTGTGAATTAAAATAAAGCAAATTAGAAAACACAAAACAAAAAAACACAAGATGGTTATTTTGGCAGTTTATGCTGCCATCTCCCAAACCTTGTTTCTTGAAATTTTCACTCTCCAAACAAGACTGAATTTTCCCAAATGGTACATGAAGAGGGTTCTGCATCCAATTCCGATGTAGAGGTTCCCCCCTCAAATGATTCTCAGGCACCAACTGGATGTCCTGCAATTCAACTGAATTAAGACACTGTCTACCTAGAGATAGCATCAGATCCCACAGGTTAAGGGCTCAATCCTACAAGATGGCCTCTCACCACTTCAGATGCCAGTCCCAAGTCCAGGTGGTTACCTGCACTTCTGACAATCTGACTATAGATTGGAAATTCCAACAACCCCCTCCTTGGGTTCGATTAATTTGCTAGATTGGCTCACAGAAGTCAGAGAAACATTTTACTTACTAGGTCACTGGTTTATTATAGAAGGATATGACTCAGGAACAGCCAAATAGAAGAGATGCATAGGATGAGGTATATGGGAAGGGGTGCAGAGCTGCCATGCTCTCTCCAGGTGTGCTGCTCTGCTGGAATCTCCACATGTTCACCAATCTGAAGGCTCCCCAGACACTCTCCTTTGGGGTTTTTATGGAGGCTTCATTATGTAGGCATGACTGATTACACCATTGACCACTGGTGATTGATTCCCATCAGAGGGTGGGACAGAGAAGTCCTAGGCACTATTCATGGTTGGTTCCCCTGGCAACCAGCCCCCCAACCTTAGGGGCTTTCCAAAAATCATTACATTAACATAAACTCCAGTGTGGTTGAAAGGGGTTTGTTATAAAGGATATAACATTCATTTATACATAACAAAAGAGACATTAGAGATACTAATTTATACCTCTTAGAAATTCTCCATCCTTTCCTGGCTTTTGAGGAAAAAAGATCTAAGGATTGCTTGCATTCACTAATGGGTTTTTGTTATGCTCATGGAAAGACAGGTGTAGAGGATTGGAAGACGTCTACAGAAGTTTAATTTTAGATACATAAGAAAATATACAGAGATTCAGTGAGGATAAAATACCTTAGAAGAAGTGGTGCTTGGCTGGTTCAGTCAATGGAGCATGCAGTTCTTGATCTTGGGGTAGTGAGTTTGAGCCCCATGTTGTGTGTAGAAATTGCTTAAATAAATAAACTTTAAAAAAATCTTAGAAGAAGCATGTGTGCTTACCTCTTTTGGAATTTGTACACAATCTAAGGAATACTACTAAGAAATTCACTAAACTTTTGGATTGGAAATTGGACCAAAAAGAAAAAGGAAAAACAAACAAACAACCACAAACTCAAAAAACCAAAAAATGCTAGTATCCTTTCATTTACTTTAAGAAAATGTTTATCTCAGGCAGTCTGTTCCCTGGAGTTGGGGGGGGGGGGTTAACTTGATCCCTTAGGAGGGAAAATATGAGAGGAATTATTACTTCTCCTTTCACTTGAGGGAGTAAGTGCCTTATCTAATTGATTGCACTGGAAGTAGGAACTTAGCTTCTTCTTTTTCTTGCTTATTTGTCCACAAAGTAAGTCTATTGGTTTCTCGTTCAGTATTCCATGAAGTAAGCACACGTGATCTATTTTCTAGATTACAAAATCATTTCCCTCTTTCCTTACTATTATGCTCCAATAAGTGGTAGGCAGCAATTCAGAGGAGAGATGTCTTGTCTCCAAATGAAAAATTTTACTTAGGAAAGTTGCCCTGAGGTCTAGACTTCAGGTGGAATATTAGAAATATGCTTATAATCTGAGATTAGTTTTTTCTTCAACTGCAGATTTACTAGGAATAAAGTTAATATTTTAATCTCTATGTCTCTAATTACTATATACATTCTGAATTTTTTCATAAACTCACAGATGGAAAAAAATGTTCAATTAATGATCACTCTTAAAATCAGAATAATTTAAAAGAAAACAAAACAAATATCTATGTTCCTATTAAGAAAAGACATCAGGCTCAGGAGGCATTATGATGCCCAATCAGGGTAGATATGAAGGAAACCACATGTAGGCATAACATAGTAAAACTGCTGAAAAAAACAAAGCCAAAGGGAAATCCGAAAAAGCGGGTGGAGGACAATAAAACGTAATACCCTCAAAGAAGCAAAAAGACTGACAGCTGACCTCAAAGCAGAAACAATAAAGCTGTAATGCAATGGAATGACATCTTAGTGATGAAAGAATTGAAAACCTACAACACGACATTCAGTAATCATATCCTTAAATAGTTAGGAAAAAGATACTTTTGTAGAAAACTACCAGCAGAACTTCACAAAATAAAAAGACTAATAAAATGTATTAATCTTTGGCAAGACAGATCAAGAAAAACAAAAATGGGAGAGACAGAAGAAGAAGGCACAATCAATATCAGAAGTAATAAGAGAACATCATTATGGGTCCTAAAAATAATAAAAAGATGCTAAGAGAACATTATGAACAACTTTCTACCCATAAATTTCAACAAATAAAATAAAACAAATACCTTGAAAAACATTGCTTATCCAAACTGACAGAATAAACAATAGAAAAATGAAATAGTATTATATATGTTAAGTGGTTGGAATCTCCCAGGGGTGCCTAGGTGGCTCAGTCAGTTGAACATCTGTCTTCAGCTCAGGTCATGATCTCAGAGTCCTGGGATCGAGCCCCATGTCATGCTCCCTGGTTAGCGGGGAGTCTGATTCTCCCTCTCCTTCTATTCTCTCCCCCTTCTCACGTGTGCATTCTCTCTCTCACTCTAATAAATAAAATCTTAAAAAAAAATCCCAACAAAGAAAAATCCAAGCCATATGATTCTCTAGTGACTTATTCTAAACATTTAAGGAAGAGATAATACTAATGTTACACAAACTCTGCTAGAGAAGAGAAAAAGAGGGAATGGTTTTTGCCTTTTTAAAAAATGAGGCTAGTATAACTTAGATACAAAATATGATAAGGGTATTAGAAGAGAAGACAATTACAGACTAATCCCTTTCATAAACATAGATGCAAGAATATCCAAATTGAAACTAATTATAGAAAGAAGAATAATAAATCCTGACCAAGTGAGATTTATTCTTGGATGCAAAATTGGCATAAAATTTAAAAAAATCTAATGATGTAATTCACTGAAATAACAGAATTAAATAGAAAAACGACATCATTCCATGCTCATGGTTTGGAAGAATAAACATTGTTAAAATGTCTATGTTGCCCAGAGCAAACTATACTTTCAACACCATCCCGATCAAAATACCAATGGCATTTTTCAAAGTGCTGGAACAAACAATCCTAAAATTTGTATAGAACCAGAAAAGACCCCGAATTGTCAAGGAAATGTTGAAAAAGAAAAATAAAGCTGGGGGCATCACATTGCCTGATTTCAAGCTTTATTACAAAGCTGTAATCACCAAGACAGCAAGTTACTGGCACGGAAACAGACACACAGACCAATGGAACAGAGTAGAGAGCCCAGATATGGACCCTCAACTCTATGGTCAAATAATCTTTGACAAAGCAGGAAAAAATATCCAATGGAAAAAAGACAGTCTCCTCAATAAATAGTGCTGGGAAAATTGGACAGCTATACACAGAAGAATAAAACTTGACCATTCTCTTACACCATACACCAAGATAAACTCAAAATGGATGAAAGACCTCAATGTGAGACAAGAATCCATCAAAATCCTAGAGGAGAATATGGGTAGTAACCTCTTCGACATTGGCCACAGCAACTTCTTTCAAGAATGTCTCCAAAGGCGAAGGAAACAAAAGCAAAAATGAACTTTTGGGACTTCATCAAGATAAAAAGCTTCTGCACAGCAAAGGAAACAGTCAATGAAATAAAGAGGCAACCCAAAGAATGGGAGAATATTTGTAAATGACACTACAGACAAAGGGCTGATATCCAAGATCTATAAAGAACTTCTCAACCTCAAAAACCAAAAAATAAATAATTAAGTCAAAAAATGGGCAAAAGACATGAACAGACACTTCTCCAAAGAAGACATACAAATGGCTAACAGACACATGAAAAAATGTCTGTCATTATTAGCTATCAGGGAAATCCAAATCAAAACCACATTGAGATACCACCCTATACCACTGAGAATGGCAAAAATTAACAAGGCAAGAAACAACAAATGTTGGAGAGGATGTGGAGAAAGGGGAAACCTTTTACACTGTTGATAGGAATGCAAGTTGATGCAGCCACTCTGGAAAACAGTGTGAAGGTTCCTCAAAAAATTAAAAATAGAGCTACCCTATGATCCAGCAAATGCACTGCTGGGTATTTACCCCAAAGATACAGATGTAGTGAAAAGAAGGGCCATATGCACCCCAATGTTCATAGCAGCAATGTCCACAATAGTCAAACTGTGCAAAGAGCCAAGATGCCCTTCAGACGAATGGATCAAGAAGATGTGGTCCATATAAACAATGGAATATTACTCAGCCATCAGAAAGGATGAATACCCAACTTTTGCATCAACATGGATGGGACTAGAGGAGATTATGCTGAGTGAAATAAGTCAAGCAGGGAAAGTCAATTACCATATGATTTCACTTACTTGTGGAACATAAAGAATAGCATGGAGGACATTAGAAGAAGGAAGAGAAAAATGAAGGGGATGAAATCAGAGGGGAAGATGAACCATGAGAGACTGGAAAATAAACTGAGGGTTTTAGAGGGGAAGGGGGTAGGGGGGTCGGCTGGCCCAGTGATGGGTATTAAGGAGGGGATGGATTGCATGGAGCATTGGGTGTTATATGTAAACAATGAATCTTGGAACACTGTATCAAAAACTAATGATGGGGATGCCTGGGTGGCTCAGTCAGTTAAGTGGCTGCCTTCAGTTCGGGTCATGATCCCAGCGTCCTGGGATCGAGTCCCACATTGGGCTCCTTGCTCAGCGGGGAGCCTGCTTCTCTCTTTGCCTCTGCCTGCCACTCTGCCAGCTTCTGCTCTCTGCTTCTCTCTCTGACAAATAAATAAATAAAATCTTAAAAAAAAACTAATGATGTACTATATGGTGACTAACATAATAAAAAATAAAACCAAAAAACCCCACTACATCATTATCTTAATATGTACAGAAAAAGCATTTGATAACATTTATAGTTAAAAAACTCTCGGTAAAATAAGAGTAGACGTCTTTAATCTGGTAAAGTGTACCCTACAGCTAGCACTGTGCTTAACAGTGAAATAGCAAATGCCTTCCCCCTGTGGTGCCTGTCCATTAACACCATTTTTATAGACATTGTACTCGAGGTCATGGCCAATGTAACAAGTTATATATAAAGTATAAAGAAGAAATACAAGTATAAAGATTATAAAGGAAGAAGTAAAATTGCCATTATTCACATATTATGTAATAATGTAAATAAAAAAATCAAAGTATCTGCAAACAAAACATTGTTTTTATGTGACTTTAACAAGGTTGTTGGATACAAATTCAGAATATAAATACCAATTGCATTTCTATTGCTAGTGATTAACAATTAGAAGATGATATTTAAAAATAGAATTTATAATAACACAAAGAATGTAAAATATATCAGAATAACTCAAAAAGATGTGCAAGATGTCTGCACTGAAAACTACAAAGTATTGCTGAGAGAAATTAAAGTGGGCTGAAATAGAGGAATATGCCATGTTCCTGGTTTGAACAGTCAATATTGTTGTCAGTTCATCCCAAACTAATCTGTAGATATACTGCAACCCAATCAAAATCTCAGCAGAGTTTGTTTGGTTTTTGGATAAAATTAACAAGCTAATTCTAATATTTATATGGAAGTGCAAAGAACCCAAAATCACCAAGCCGGTCTTTAAAAAGAAGAACACATATGAACACTCATACCACCAGAAACCAAAGTATCACCAGGTTATAGTACTGAGACAGAGGGCCACCTTGGCATAAGGAGAGCCAAGCAGATGAGGATAGAATAGAGCCCAGAAACAGACCTCAACATATAGTCCTCTGATTTGTGACAGAATCTTCACGGAAACTCCACAGGAAAAGGACAATCTTTTGTAAGAAAGATACTCAATCAAGTAGATATCAGTACACCAAAAAATAAAGTATTACCCCTATTTCTTACTATAACCCAAAATCAATTCCAGTAGGATTGTATATGTAAATATGACAGGTTAAAAAAAAGCTTTAAGACAATAACATAGGATAGTATCTTCATGCTCTTTGAATAAAGAAAGATTACATAAAGAGGAAATTGGACTACTTTAAAATTAAGAACTTGCATTTACTAGAAGAAACCATTTGGAGGCCAAAAAGGCAACCTGAGAGTAGCTAAAGATACAACACATGTAACTAATGAGTGGTTTATTTACCAAATGTATTAAGAACTACTACAAATCAATAAGAAAAATACACAAAATACACACAGAACCCAAAAGACAAATAGGCTTGAGCAGGCACACACACACAAAAAAGTCTATTCAAAGAGTCAAAAAAATGTGTTTCCTCTCATTAAGCAGGTGAAGTAAAAGTAAACCCAAAATGTAGCGCCACTGTATATATACCAAAATGGTCAAAATTTAAAAAACAAATGGTCTGAAATGTTAGTGAGGATGTGGAATAATTATCTCTCTCATCTTTCCTGTGCTGTTGGTGGGGATGTAAATTCCAACAATCACTTCAGGAAACTGCCAGTGTCTTCTGAAATGGAACATGGTTGGGGCGCCTGGGTGGCTCAGTCAGTTAAGCATCTGCCTTCAGCTCAGGTCATGATCCCTGGGTCCTGGGATTGAGCCCCGCATCTGGCTCCCTGATCAGTGGGGAGTCTGCTTCTTTCTCTCCCTCTGTGTGCTCACTCTCTTTCTCTCTTTCAAATAAACAAATAAATCTTAAAAAAAAATGAAGTAGAACATGGTCATTCTCTATGAGTAGGTGATCATGTTCTGGTTTCTTCTGAACAGTTTTGGCTTATGCATATTTTCTCAGAGTGCTTTTAGTTTTAAACTTTATTAAAAATGCATTTGTCTTAAACTTTTCCACTTTTAAACAAAAATTTGTCATTAACACAGTTGCACTAAAATAAGGCAGGAAAGGGGGTGCCCAGGTGACTCAGTTAAGCAGCTGCCTTTGGCTCAGGTCTTGATCTCAGGGTCCTGGGATGGAGCTCCCTCTTCAGTGGGGAGTCTGCTTCTCCCTTTCCCTCTGCTGCTTCCCCTGCTTGTGCTCTCTTGCTTGTGTGCGCTCTCTCTCAAATAAATGAATAAAATCTTAAAAGAAAAATAAGGCAGGAAAGGTTTGGTGGACTTCTACTTTATTCTTCCAGCTTTTGCCAGGATCATGTCCAGTAATGTGGGACATATATGCAGTAAGTAGACCAAATTCATAATATAACATACTGTTACATTTTTTCATACTGTTACATCTTAAAGGCAACCAGAGATAACACACTCTGTTTTCCCCAGTGATCTCCCGATGCCACCTAACTAAAATTTCCTTTTGATGGAGAGCATGTAGAGTGTTCACTGATCTTTAAAAACAAGATATTCTGGAACACAAGTCTATGGAGAACTAGCTATCTTTTTCCAGTTTTGGAATTGAGGTGAAAAGAAGTTCTTGACACTGCTGCCCCTGCTGGCCATTTGGTATAATACCAACCAACTGCGCCTTGGTCACTATGCACTGGCTGGCTAGAGGCATGAAGCCAGTATGCGGCCAGAGAAAGTTGAGGAACCACAGGTTAGATGTATTTGAAATATCCGCAGAAAATAAGACTCAGCTGTCCTGTTAAAGAGTGAATTGAGATTAGTCCAAATGCTCTTAGTATAGTAGTTTTGTTATGCATTACATGGTGTAAATCTACAATAGTTCATTTATTTATGTCGTTATTTGGCAATGCTTTTCTTTTTCACAATAAATCCTCTTGGAAGCAATGAGCTGAAATAAGTGGAAGTGCATATATAATAAAAAATTAAGTAGTTTAATTTACTTAAGGAAGGTGATGATAAATATATTATTTTTACATAATACTTGTTGGTATGAACTATTATTCATCATGAAGCAAAGTGTTATTACTAACTGCCTGAGAAGCAGAAGACACAGTGCACTGAAGATATGTCCACAAATACATTAAGGTATAGCACTTTAGAAAGGCTGTAAGCAGCTACAAAAGGTGGGCTTACATATCTCTCCATGAGGCATGCCTTTTCATTAAGATCAAATGACCATGGCAAATTAATTTTGCTCACTTTTAAATTTTAAATTCTCTTGTGCAAACACAAAAAGTGAAGTGATAGCTGTCAGTGTGTTCACTCCATTAGTAGAACAAGAACTTTTCAAACAGCTAAGTTATTATGGTTTTATAGCAGTGTCATTGATGCTTGAAATAGAAAATGAATTTAATCATGGCTGAGTTTTTATCTGTATTCATGGAATGAAAATAAAGCTTTTAATATTCATTCCTTCAAAGGGGAAATGTATGACACGATGGTGAATGCTACTACAGATTCATTTAAAATATTCCACACAAAGATAACCTTTTTATGGTGATGATATAAACACAAAATTTGGTAGAGCATTACATTGAGGTAAAAACAATACTCTTTCAAAATTAAGAAAGCTGTGGAGGAGAAATGTAGTTGGAACTGGTTGTGGTACACACACAGTTCGTTAGTGTGTCAGAAAATGTGCTACTCTTTTTTGCATCAAAGGACACTATCAAAAGAGTGAAAAGACAACCCACAGAATGGGAGAAAATATTTGCAAATCATATGCCTGATGAGAGATTAATATCCAGAATATATAAAGAATTCTTAAAATTTGGGCTCTTGGCTCAGTTGGTTAAACGTCAGCCTTTGGCTCAGGTCACAATGATCCCATACTCCTGGAATCCAACCCAGAGGAGTCAGGCTCCCTACTCAGTGGGAAGTCTGCTTCTCCCTCTCTCTCTGCCCCTCGCCATTGTTTGTGCATGCTCTATCTCTCGAATAAAGAAATAAAATCTTTTAAAAAAGAATTCTTACAATTTAACAACAAAGAAAGAAATAACCCTGATAAAGGGCCAAACGGAACTTGTATAGATATTTCTCCAAAGAAGATATAGAAATGGCCAATAAGCATATGAAAAGATACTCAACACCACTAGTCACTAGAAAAATGAAAATCAAAACCACGATGAGATCCATTTCACACCCACTCAGATGGCTATTATGAAGTAGAAGAAGAAGGGGGAGGAAGAGGAGGAGGAGGGGGAGGAGGAGATAACAAGTGGTGAGGATGTGAAGAAATTGGAATCCTGTAAAATGGTACAGCTGCTATGCTATGTTCCTCAAAAAATTAAGTACAGAATTACCATATGACCCAACAATTCCCCTCTTAGGTATGTACCCAGAAGAACTGAAAGCAAAGACTCAGATACTTGTAAACCAATGTGCACCAGCAGCATTACTCATAATAGTCAAAAGATGGAAACAACCCAAATGTTCATCAGTGGATGAATGGATGAACAAACTGTGGTATCTCTATATTTTTATCTATGTCTCTCTCTATATATAGATCTATCTATCAGAGTATTATTCAGCTTTAAAAGGGAATGAAATTCTGATACATGCTACAACACTGATGAGCTTCAAAAAACATTAACATTAAATTCATAAACCAAACACATAAAGACAAATCTTGCATGATTCTACTTATATGAGGTACCTATAGTAGGCAAGTCATACAGACAGAAAGAATGGTGGTTACTAGGGACAGGGTGGAGAGGAATTAGAGAGTTATCATTTAACGGGTGCAGAATTTCTGTCTGAGATGATGAAAAAGTTCTGAAAATAGTGCTGATGTTTGCACAACATTATAGAGGTACTTAATGCCACTGATTTTTTTTTGAGAGAGAGAGAGAGAAAGAGAGAACTTGCTCACACAAGCAGGGTGAGGGGCAGAGGGAGAGAATCTTAAGCAGGCAAGCCCCATGCAGAGCTTGATCTCATGACCCCAAGATAATGACCTGAGCTGAAATCAAGTCAGTCGCTCAACCAACTGAGCAACCCAGGAGCCCCAACACTTAAAAAGTTTTAAAACCTGATTAATAATTGGGGAATCTACGTGGCTCAGTCGGCTGAGTGTGGTCCCTTTGATTTCGGCTCAGGTCATGATCTCAGAGTAGAGGGATAGAGCCCCAGGCTGGACTCTGCACTGAGCCCTGAGTCTGCTTGGGATTCTCTCTCCCTCTCCCTATGTCCCTGTCCCCCCTTGTGCCCTTTTCTTCTCTAAAATAAATGAATAAGATTTTTAAAAAGGATTTTACTCATTTATTTGAAAGAGAGGGCATGAGTGGGTCAAGAAACAAAGGGAGAACCAGATTCCCTGCTGAGCAGGAAGCCTGATGTGGGGCTCGATCCCCGGACTCCAGGATCATGACCTGAGCAGAAGGTAGATGCTTAACTGACTAAGCCACCCAGGTACCCCTAAATAAAATCTTAAAAAAAGTATTTAAGTATTTTAATATTACTTCATTAATATGCCTAATGTCCCACAGTGGTATTGGAAAATGATCCTCTGGGGCACCTGGGTGGCTCAGTGGGTTAAGCCTCTGCCTTCAGCTCAGGTCATGATCTCAGGGTCCTGGGATCGAGTCCCACATCGGGCTCTCTGCTCAGCGGGGAGCCTGCTTTCTCCTCTCTCTCTGCCTGCCTCTCTGCCTACTTGTGATCTCTCTCTGTCAAATAAATAAATAAAAATCTTAAAAAAAAAAAAGGAAAATGATCCTCTATATTTTGGTTGAATTTTTCCAGAACCTATTGAAAACCTTAATCAAAATGTTAAAAAACTAAATACCAAAAAACAAATGCAGCTTTTGAAACTTTCATCAATTTGAATTACTGAACACCAAGCTTGTAATCAGTAAGGTATTGAAATTTATCCCTATCAAATCAGCTGGGGGTGGAGAGGGGGGTTGAACAAATTAAATGATGAGAACTCAAATATTGTACAAGAATCACTTTTATAAGTTTATTTTTTAATTTTTTTATTTGACAGAGAGTGAGCGATCACAAGTAGGCAGAGAGGCAGGCAGAGAGAGAGGAGGAAGCAGGCTTCCCGCTGAGCAGGAAGCCCGATGCAGGCCTTGATCCCAGGACCCTGAGATCATGACCTGAGCTGAAGGCAGAGGCTTTAACCCACTGAGCCACCCAGGTGCCCCCAGATTTACTTTTAGAATAGTACTTTGAATCATGTTGACATGTTTGTTAGAGTTCTTAGTTTTAAGTAGATATTTTTATATTCTCTAGAAATGAGTGGCATTGAGAAGGCCTCTAATTTTGCTGCAAATATATGTGGCAAAATGTCTGAAAAATTTTTAAACAGACAACTCACTTTATAAGTTTTGCTTGTAAGAATATTTGCTGAATAAAATTATTCTGAATAGAGACAAAAAGACAGCATCTATGCAAAATATTAGGCATAAATATTTACACAGTTCAATATGACAAGAACTAGAATTGAGATTATCCTTCATTTAGCAGATTTTGCTCTGATATTACAAGGTACTTCGGAAGGTGCAGACAGATCATTTGCATTACAGATACATTCAATGGAAAAGAGCCCATGGAAGGTATCAAACATCACAGTTATTTTAGCATTAAATGCAACTTTGATGTAGTTTGGTAGGCAGTTTTACCAAATGTATTGATAATACCATATTAAAATACATGTTCTGTGCTGCCTGGCTGGCTCGGTTGGAAGGGCATGTGACCCTTAATCTTGGGGTTTTAAATTCAAGCCCCCCCACCTTGGGTGTAGAGATTAAGAAAATCTTAAAAAAAAAATTAAAGGGGCGCCTGGGTGGCTCAGTCATTGGGTGTCTGCCTTCCGCTCAGGTCATGATCCCAGGGTCCTGGGATGAGCCCAGCATCGGGCTCCTACTTGGTGGGAAGCCTGCTTCCCCCTCTCTCACTCCCCCTGCTTGTGTTCCCTCTCTTGCTGTGTCTCTCTCTGTCAAATAAATAAATAAAATATTTTAAAAAATGTAAAAAATGTTTGCACAAAAAATACCAGAAGTGGCTAAATGAATTTATACATGTGAATATGTACCAAGCATAGTTATTCTATTTAAAAATATATGTGCAGATTATCAACAGAGAATATTTTTTAGGATTTTAATTTCATATACATAGTTATAGTTACTTTAATATTTTAGAAGGGATTTTTTTGAAAATCAGTTTTGAATCAAAATCTTTTTATAGGTCTACAGTTTATTAAACCAATTTGTTGGTCAAGAAACACATTTTAATATTTTAAATATCACCTTCCCTTACAAAGCGTTCCCAGTTTGGATGACCAAAACATATGGTCACTCTACCTGTGACCCAGAAATTCTACTCCCAGGCATGGCCCCATACAAAGTGTGTCCATATGAGCAACATAAGACATGGGCAAGGACGCTCATAGATTATTTATAATGAGCCCAAACTGGAAACAAGCAAATAATGATAAACTGAATGGTAAGTAGATTATGGTCTCACCGATGGCTGCACAGTAGGATCACCACGTTTCCAAGGAGTCTTCCTTCTGTCTGTAAGACCCACTGCTGACACCTGCTATTGGAGGGTGCCTGATTCAGTAACTAAAAGGCTC
Organism: Ailurus styani; assembly: GCA_002007465.1. Classification (NCBI taxonomy): domain Eukaryota; kingdom Metazoa; phylum Chordata; class Mammalia; order Carnivora; family Ailuridae; genus Ailurus; species Ailurus styani. The sequence goes on along the minus strand of LNAC01000317.1, from coordinate 218,715 downwards.
AGGACAGTCTTGCAAGGGACAACTTAAATTGTCCTCACCAAACGACTCCTATTCTCTTTCCCAACTGTGGCCAGGACTCCTCCCCCTGACACTTGCTAGAATCAAAATCATCATCATCGTCCGCAGCAGCAGCTCTGTTCCTGGCCTGCGCAGAGACAAGAGGGGGCTGCAGGAGAAGGACCACCACCCTCTTCACCGACAGCTTCGCCACTGGTGCTATTGCTTCCCCAGCCTTCACAGACTGAGCATGAGTTTTCCTTTCTTAGAATTTTCTTTTTTTCTTTTTTTTTCTTTTTTAATATTTTATTTATTTATTTCACAGAGGGAGAGCGATCACAAGTAGGCAGAGAGGCAGGCAGAGAGAGAGGGGGAAGCAGGCTCCCTGCTGAGCAGAGAGCCCGACGCGGGCCTCGATCCCAGGTCCCTGAGATCATGACCTGAGCCGAAGGTAGAGGCTTTAACCCACTGAGCCACCCAGGTGCCCCCTTTCTTAGAATTTTCGCATGCAAGCCGAAAAACTTCTTCGTGAGGACTCACCATCCTTTTCAGAGATGGAGGATTTACTGTTTGGACAGGCGACGTGACCTGCCATTTGGGGACCCACTCGGGCATAGTCAGGACTGTTACCGACCTCGGGGTTCTTCAGCTCTGGGTAGAAACAGACACAAGGCCACACAAAGGTGGTGCGGATGGAGTTTATTCCCTGCTGCTGCCCGGGGAAGGAGGTGGACAGCCCTAGCGAGAGGGATGCCAGGCTGCACCCCAACAGGGTGCCGCGAAGTGTTTGAAGCGGCTGAGGTGGGCGCGTGAGGACGTCGAAGCACGCAAGGCGGCGATGGACCGGGAGGGTGCGCAGGCGCAGTGGACAGAACATGCCGCTTCAGATACCCTGTGCTTTACTTGCTCCTCCACTTTCCACCTCTGGGCATAAGTCTCCGCGCTGTCGTGAAGGAGAAGGTGAGTGGAAGGTCAGGGGTGGGGTCCGTGGTGGCTCCGACTGGGCTAGTCTGGTTTTGGCAGGAGTAAACCGGTTGTAAGGCGCACCCTGGAGCTTGTGTGGGTCTCGCGGCCCCGGCCTTTCTGAAAGCACGCAGCACCTGCAGGCTGGGTTCGAGAAATGAGTTATTGCGGTTGCGCCCGGAGGGGGCTCGAGATTTCTCGCAGGTTCCGGCTCAGTAAAAGAAATGCGTCAGGAAAGAGTACTATAGATGGGCTGACAGATATTTGAAGAGCTTTCATTCTGAAACAGGCTGAAGGTATAAGGAGATTAGGCCTGGGGCAACTTTACCCCAAGGTATGCTTTTCTAGACAGGCGCCTCAGAATCCCTTTCCATTTGAGGACCAAGTGGTGTGCTGGGGCCTGAGAGTCCACAGCAGCTTCCAGAACCGGCGAGCGACGCGTTGGGCAGTGCCGTGTTGACACGGACTGTGGTGGGAGAACTGAGCCAGGGAGAGGGACCAACCCTCAAGCCAGGGCTCCTTCCCTCCCAGCAGGGTGGGTTGTTGAGCCTTTTCTGGCACCCCCGTGCCTAACACCCCGACCCCCACTTAATGCCGCACAGTCCTATTTTTAAGATTGTCCTTTTGTGAGTAATAGTAGGGTAGAGTAGTGGTCTTTAAAAACAAAGCCAAATCTCGTGACAGCAACAATAACAACAAACCAAACCACGTCTCATCCTTGGAAATGTAACCCGCACGGCATTGCTATGTTAGATGTTCCACTTTACTACTTCAGTTAGTGTTTGAGAATAAACACGTTAGTTTTAAAACTTCTTCTGAGGCGTTGCGTTTATATTTCATGTTTGAATTAAAGCCCACTATTTTCTACGCCTTAGGACATTTCCCAAGTTTCTGTGTGAAACTGTCTAGGGTTCAGTAGATGGCGCTGCTACACTGTCTTTTCGGTCAGATTTCAGGATTGTTGCTTTCCCCGGGCTCGCCTCAGAAATGTAGGATGTGCACAGAAGGCATTGGGAGGGAAACCCAGGTCTCTTAACCCAGGTCTCTCTAGGTAGGTGCCAACTAAAATTCTGAGTGTCATTTTTTTTTCAAACCCTTTAAAATTCTGTGCTTTGAGTAAATAGGGATATTGTGAAAAGATCCCTTCGTTGGGCATTTATCTTTAATACTCCTCATCTGAGAATCTGAAGATCCTCTGCTGGGATTTTCTCTCCAGGTCTTACAATTCAGATGGGTGAATGAAGTAAAGGACAAATCCTTTATTGTTCTTTTCTTTCTTTCTTTTTTTTTTCCTTTACTGTTCTTTTCACTCCTAAAACAGCAAAGTCTGGAGAAGTTGAGTTATGGGTGCCTGGGTGGCTCAGTGGGTTAAAGCCTCTGCCTTTGGCTCAGGTCATGATCTCAGGGTCCTGGGATCAAGGCCCGCATCGGTCTCCCTGCTCAGCGGGGAGCCTGCTTCCTCCTCTCTCTCTGCCTGCCTCTCTGTCTACTTGTGATCTTGCTCTCTGTCAAATAAATAAATTTAAAAAAATCTTAAAAAAANGCCTGCTTCCTCCTCTCTCTCTGCCTGCCTCTCTGCCTACTTGTGATCTTGCTCTCTGTCAAATAAATAAATAAATAAAATCTTAAAAAAAAAAAAGAAGTCGAGTTACTATGCAAATTGGATTTTTACTCCCAGAAAACTGCTTTTCGATTTTTAAAAAAGTCACCCACACTGTAAGAAGTAAGATGAACTCTCTGTAATGAGTGAACAATGTGTGAAGAGTTGGCTGGCTGCAGCATTTTTCCTGCCATCCCCAGGCCCATCACTGGAGCCGGCTGAGAGGCATCATCTTGTTCAATTTATTCTTTTGTTAACTATTTCAGGGATACAAAATAGGATAGATAATAAAATAACAAACATATATGAACCTATACTCAGCTTAAGATCAGACCCATCAAGGGTACCCTTGAACACTCTATATATTATTATCAAGTGCATTCACTGTCCTCCTCCCTAATATTTGGAGTTCAGTCTTTCCACTCATATCTTTGTCACTTATCATACTGACTTTGTTTGCAGCTTGCTTTTTTTCATTCAGCATTCTGTTTTGGAAAACAATCCAAGTTGATGTTTAGTTTGTTCGTTTTTACATTTGCACCTCAAGCCAATTCTCCACACTTGTTTAAACCATTCATCTATTGATGTATGTTTATATGGCTTCCTATTTTCCAATATTATGGACAATGCATGTTCTTGTTTATGTGTGAGATAGTCCTTTAAATCTATATGTTTTATGCATTTCAAAAGTATTTCATAATTATTTCATAACAACAACAAAACCTAAAGAATATCTACAGTTGCAGCCGGTTGAGCTTCAGATTCCCTCATTCAGGGTAGTTTGTGCAATTTCTTATGGAAGTCAATGATTTAGAAATACTAGAAAGCAGTGGGCAGGGGGTTAAAAAGCCATTTAGAGGGTAATTCAGCTTCTCTGAATTTGTTTTCTAAGTACCTAGGAGTGAGATGGTAGGGTTGTAGGTGTACACACATCGCACTTTACTTCAGAATGCCAAATAGCTCTTGAGAGTCATGGCAACAATTCCTCCTGCTGTGTTCAGGACCACCAGCTGCTCGTCATCCTCCCCAACACTGTCAATCACATTGCTGTTTATTTTTTTAAAAAAACTTTTTTCTTATTGAAAATTTCAAAAATCTACAAAAATGGAATAGCATAATGAATTTTTACGTTCCTGTCATTCAATTTCAACAATTACTAATCCATGGTTTATCTTGAATTCTGTACCCTTATCCACCCCCACATGCCTCCCTGATTATTTGAAGCAAATCTTCTCATTCCAGAATATTACTCTAAAAGATAACGATTCTTTCTTTTGAACATAACTTTGATACCATGTTCACACTTAAAAAAAAATCAACAGCTGGGGCGCCTATATGGCTCAATCAGTTAAGCGTCTGCCTTTGGCTTAGGTCATGATCCCAGGGTGATCAAACCCCACGTCGGGCTCTCTACTCTGTGGGGAGTTTGCTTCTCCTTCTCGCTCTGCCTGCTTGTGCTCTCTGTCTTTCTGTCAAATAAATAAAATCTTACAAAAAAAAAACCTAACAGCCATTCTTGAAGCATGTGAATAACAAGTCAGGGTTCCAATGTTCACAATTATCTCATAACATTTTTATGTTTTGTTTGACTTGCCATCCAAAGTAAGAGGCATAAGCTGCGATTGTCGATATGTCTTTTATTTTTTTTTTTTTATTTTTTTATTTTTTTAAAGATTTTATTTATTCATTTGACACAGAGAGAGAGAGATTACAAGTAGGCAGAGAGGCAGGCAGAGAGAGAGGAGAGAGGAGGAAGCAGGCTCCCTGCTGAGCAGAGAGCCCGATGTGGGCCTCGATCCCAGGACCCTGGGATCATGACCTGAGCCGAAGGCAGCGGCTTCAACCCACTGAGCCACCCAGGCGCCCTCGATATGTCTTTTAATTATCTTTTAATCAATGGATTCCTTCCCACATGTCTTTATCTCCCCTCTTGTTATTTATTTTTTTAAAAAACTGAATTTTGTGTCCTATAGAGTTTCCCATAGTCTGGATTTTGTTGATTGTGCCACTTGTTCCATTGCCTTCATATTTTCTGAAAACTGATGTCACATCATGATCAGGTTTATGTTCAAACGTTTTGGTCCTGTGGTGCACAAAGTGCTCCTGTACATCTTTTCGGGATCTCTTTCTAGTCAAGGAATCAGGCTTCCTTTGCAAGGGCTAAGGTCACAGTTCCCACAATGAGAAGCGGCATTCTCAGGGCATGGTCTATGTGATTTTTCACTTTTCCCTTTAGCTGAATTTGATGCCAGTCTTGGAGGAGAGTCATTTGATTGAGACATTCAGAGCATCAAAAGAATAACTTCTGGGGCGCCTGGGTGTCTTAGTTGTTTAAGCATCTGCCTTTGGCTCAGGTCATGATCCTGGGGTCCTGGGATTGAGCCCAGCATTAGGCTCCTTGCTCAGTGGGAAGAAGCTCCTTGCTCTGCTTCTCCCTCTCCCTCTGCCTACCATCCCCACCTGCCATTCCTGCTTTCTTGCTCTCTTGCTCTCAAATAAATAAAATCTTAAAAACAAAAACAAAAACAAAAAACAACTTTAACCCCAAACAACTTTCATTGTACTTCTGATCCTGCGGGTCCTTGCTCCTTCTCCGATTGGTAATCTAATTTTATTTTTCATCCATCCAGTACTTTGAGAATTGGAGTTCAGAAAACTAAATATTCTCTTTTCTTGTTCTACTTAATTACTAAAAAGTAAACTAGATATCTTTCCATGTTTCCAGGCTATTTGGCTGAAGTAGGATAAGGCAAAACAAGTAGAATGAAAGTAAATGAGTAGAGCAAAGTAGATGATAAGACATTTTTTCATATCATTCTTAGTCTCTAAAATTCATAATCTTAGTGAGCAATATGTTACAGGAAAAAAAGATTTATAATATTGTTGAAATTTTCTTATTTATCCTCCTTTCTTTTGAAATTCTGGATGGAGAGTGTCGCCTGCGTGGCTCAGTGGGTTAAGAACCTGACTCTTGATCTCAGCTCAGGTCTCCATCTCACGGTCGTGATTTCAAGCCCTGCATTGGGCTCCAAGCTGGGCATGGACCCTACTTGAAAAAAACAAAATAAAATTCTGGATGGAGGAACTGAATCTGAGAAACTGAATGAAACAAAAAGAGAAAAGAGAAAGTTTCTGGTTTAGTTTGATACAAAGGCATAAACCTCGAGGGGATTCTGGGATTTTTCAGTAGACTAAGCATCTAAGGGATTCTAGATGAACACTGCAAACAGAAACAAAGAAGAGGAAAAGCTCTCTATTATGTTTGTTAGCCTTGGGTTGGTGTTTGGGGAGTAAACACGCACGTTTCCCTTCATAAAGCCAGGTGTGGTTGAGCAGGGGAGGTGTGTGTTAATCCCAGCAAAGTTCTTGCTTTTGCCCCGTGATGGCAAGTTTTCTTATATGTAAATACATTTTGAAGGACTAGAGAGCATTATCTGAGTCATTTTTTGCCACGGTTTTTTTAAATAATCATTTTGACTGTCTTTATTATTCTTGTTTAAATTCGGTTTGTATTAAACCATTTATATTAGATTCACTTAAATTCAGTGTTATATTGATCAGTAAATAATTAGATGGTTGATTGATTAAGATACAGTGTTTTCTACTTTGAGACTGATAAAAGTATGTGTGGACACACAAAGAAAATATTTTACAGGATGTAGATAGTAACTTTTTTATAATTAAATGTTGGGCTTTCTAAAGCTGTAACTGCTAAATTGTTGAAGAGTTACACAGATAGTAGTTATGAACCATCCTTGAACATAATAGGCTCACTAGCCTGTAAGCAATCTATATTACACACAACTGATAGATGTAGAGAAATAGGGAGACAATGGGCACACTTACTGAATGAGCCCATTTCCGTCAGGTAAAGGAGAAGAAAGACCAGTTGGATGTTCAGAGGGGCCCTAGAACCATTCATCATTGGGAAAACCAGGGTGTAAGAGGAAAAATGACCAGTTTAATATCCTATACCTCATTTGAGGCAGAACTGGAAGTTGAACCAAGAGGTCCTGATTCTGAGACCCTTTTCAATATATTCTGATGACTTGTTAAGTATTAAGGACAGCAGGTAAAACCTGACAATGGTGGTTGTCAATGAGTACGATAGTGTGTTTATGGCCACGGATCAGAACAGACTTCAGATGTAAGGCAGCATTAAAATAGTAATTTTTTAGTGCTTTTTCAGTGACACACTTGAAAATTAATAGCACCTTCAGCAGAATCATCTTTTAGGATAGTGGTTAACGATATAGTGATATACACATACATTATAATATTCTTTCATTTTGGGGGTTAGCCACCAGAGGGTGACACGCACTCTCTTTTTCTTCTTCCAGGATGGACATTATCTGACATGTCTGAGATAACTTACTCTGGTGGAGGACTGGCCTCTTTCTGCCTGTTCCCAGTGCCCTTATCAGCCGTGGTATGCCCTGTATCAGAAACTCCCCTCTGGTCTCCTGGTTTCTGGTCTTCCATGGTCCTGTCAGACAGGTATTTATGACTACGTAGCTTTTCTGTTTAAAATCCTTCAAGGACATAGTCTCTTCAGGGATTCTGTGGCATTTTGTATATCCCTCTATTTTAGATATTTATCACATGGAACAGCAATGATTTATTAATGTGCCTACCTTTTACACAAATATATGAATTTCTCGAGGATGCGAACTTCCCTCAAAAAAAAATTTTTTTTTGTAGCCTTGACTCCTGCCTGACACATAGCATATTNATTTTAGATATTTATCACATGGAACAGCAATGATTTATTAATGTGCCTACCTTTTACACAAACATATGAATTTCTCGAGGATGCGAACTTCCCTCAAAAAAAAATTTTTTTTGTAGCCTTGACTCCTGCCTGACACATAGCATATCGTTGGCTGATTAAATGAAGAGCAAATCGTAGTTGAGGAACTCTATTTGTCATCCTTATTCTGTTTGGATACATTCACGTGTGGTCATTGGCTGTATTTGCCCTGCTTCTGATTCACACTTCATGAGGCTGAGGAGCGAGTGGCCTGATTTGCTGCCTCACATGGGGCATCCCTGTGGCATTAACTATCGCTCTAAATGTACATTTACACACTTAAGACATTGAACACTTTTTAAAAAAGATTTTATTTATTTATTTGACAGAGAGACACAGCAAGAGAGGGAACACGAGCAGGGAGAGTGGGAGAGGGAGAAGCAGGCTTCCAGCCGAGCAGGGAGCCCGATGTGGGGCTTGATCCAGGACTCTGGGATCATGACTTGAACCGAAGGCAGGCATTTAACAACTGAGCCATCCAGGCACCCTGACAGGGATTAGTTGAGAGCTGAGAGAAAGAAGGAGATCCTGGCTAGAGACAGAGGCATGTGAGGAGGTGTGGTGCCTGGGAGGGCAGGAGGGTATGAACAGGGTGTCACAAGGAGGGCTTTCCAGGGACACAGTTAGTCCTCACAACCAAGTTAGTGCTGGCCTTTGGTTGCACCAATAGCATCCTCTCATGGACCATTTGGACACGTGTGCTTTGTTTTGCTACCCCTTGAACAAAACAATTAAGATAAATTGTTGACTTAAAAGTTCTAGTCCTAAAAAAAAGAAAAAAAAACCTTCTAGTCCTTTTTCACCTGGGAACACACACATCATAAAAAGAAAACTCAATACAAAAGGATAAAAAACCTTATTTTTTACACTCTTATTTTATTATGTCTATTTCAGCTTCCTTAGTTTTTCTTTTTCCTCATTTAAAATACCCCCCAGGGGTGCCTGGGTGGCTCAGTGGGTTATACATCTGCCTTTGGTTCAGATCATGATCCCAGGGTCCTGATCTGATCCCTGCTTTGGGCTCCTTGCTCAGCGGGGTGTGTGTGTGTGTGTGTGTGTGTGTGTGTGTGTGTGTGTGTGTGTGTGTGTGTGTGTGTGTGTGTCAGCTTCTCCCTCTGCCCTTCCCCCTTGCTCATGGTCTTTCTCTCTCTCTCACACACACTCTCTCTCAAACAAATAAGATCTTAAAAAAGTTAAAAAAATAAAATACCCTCTTTGCGGCAGAGTTCGAAAGGATTTTATTTTCAAAAGAATGGGTCTATGATCATTATAGTTTTAGACACCTCACTGACCGGAGTTTTAAAGGAGTTCTATCTAAGGCATGGTTAAGGAATCGTTCATGTTTCTATGTATCCTTCTCAACCTTGGGTATATACAGAGCTCATTAGTCCACTCGCCCAAAGCAGCAGTGGGCAGCTGGGGCAGGATGTGTGCCAGAAATTAGTGAGTGGGTGAATCAGATGTCCAATATTTGTGCCACTTGGCTGCAAAATGAAAGATAGTTGGAAACCCTCAGAATGGTTTGTCTGAGCTTGCAACCAACTCCTTTTCACATCTTGCTGACAAATGATTTCAGGGGAAAAAGAACTTAGGATTGAACAAAATGATGATTCTGTTGTGTCTAAACATGGAAGTTCTGCCAAGGCTGCTATGAGTTTAGAGGAAAAGGTGAAAGTTACTGCACTGTCTAAATAAGTCCCAGTTGTATAAGATCTCAAGACACAAATATTTTCATGAAATGCTGATATTTCAAAAATGCAGTATGAGGAAACTTTTATATTTTATATTTATGTATTTTGAATTTGAATGAGGATGATTGCTTAATTCACTCCATTTTGAAGATACACATTTGAAAGGATGTTGACAATTTTAGTGTATCTTAGTGTTGTCCCTCTTGTGTTATTTAACAAAGCTTTGGAAATGGAGAAGGGATTCCAGACTGGAGACATGCTGAAGCTTTGGGGGAAAATCTGGTGTTTCAAGGGTGTGTGATAGAAAATAAAGCCAAATAAAAATATTCTGAGACACAAACCAAGAGAACCGAATGTAGAAGGGGATTTTTATGGCAAGTTGAAGCTTCCATGACATACTGACCTCCACAGTTGTTACCTGAGATGAAAGTGTTGAGCAGGTGGCTCTGCACAGAGAGGCGCTCAGTAGATATTGTTGGTGACAAAAAGCTTATTATGGAGAAAAAAGAATTTTGTGAATGAAGAATGATTGTGAGGCAACATGCCCAAATGTCTTAAATGACTTTAGAACATTTTTTGAGATATTAATAGTAGAATTGAAGTATTTTCCTTGAGTATACAGTAAGAATCTGAAGTGATGATCAGAGCAAATAATTTGGTTAATTCTGGCCTAAAACATTTGAGGTATAAATAAAAATTTATCTTCATTAACATTGGCTTTATGTAAAATGTTCTGTGATTCATAGCCAGCGTGTGTTCTAGGTAATTATTCAGACTTGGTACTGAATATTTACTATGATTTCCAAATGCTCATGTATTGAATATTCTTGAAGAAGCACCTGGGGTTGAATTCTTTATTGGGATTCTCTTTTCTTGGGAGCATCTCGCTTGTCCCAATATTTACATAAACAGAACGCCTTGCTGTTTTTCCATTTTAAGGGAGCAAAATGTGTTGTAAGAGAGTCCAGAAGGAGAAAAACAGTGACAATTTGAAAAGCACACCTCCCTTACTTTAGAACTTTACTTACTTTAGAACTTTAGCACTAAATTTCCTTTTGTGAACAAAGTCCAGCTCCCCAACCTTTCTGGCCTTGTTTGACCTCCTGCAACGCTGCTTGGACTGAAGGAACTGAGAAGACAGTGGACAGAAAGTGGGGTGGGTAGGGGTGAGGTGGGCAACAGGGTGAAGCAGGAGACCCTCTCCTGCCCGGGGAAATTGCCTATCGTTCACCACAGGACACGGAGCCCGCTGCAGCCAGATCCCACAGAGGTTTGTTTTCATTCTCACAGATGTCTGAAGAGTTGTTTTTCCTTGGGGTTTGCCTCATTATTTGTGTCCTTCCCAAATCTCTTGACTTAGTGTTAGACAAACTCTCAACAATGAGCTGGACAGAACTCCAAATGGTAGAGTTCATTGCCCCACCTCATGGTGCTGGAATCACAGAGCTCAATTCTGGGTTGGAGGGAAGTCTGCCAAATTCTGGGAGTCCATTCCAATGAGATAAGCAGGGTATCACAAAACCAGTCCTGCCAAAATGGACACGCTCCTCTACTCTGACACAGGAAGCAGCGCCCCCGGGAAACCAGAACAGACTCCTAGAAATAAAGGGGAAGGAGGAACATTATATAGGAGGAAGTAAAAAAAAAACAAACCCAAAACCCCCAAACCTGTGTTCTTTCTTTTTCCCACCAGTAGAGCTTGTGGGTGTGGAAGTAAGAGAAAAAGAGGTGAAAGGGTTGAGGTGAGACGTGTTTCCATGGTGAAATCAATCCCAGCAGAGGTGAAGCTACAAAGTTGGTCGATAATAATTTTATTCACCTTTCATTTACTTAGCTACTTAAAAAAATATTTTGAGTGGCCCTCTTTTGGTGCCAGACTGTGTTCTAGGAGCTAGGACTATGGTAGTGAAAGACCAAGTCCCTGTTATCATGGAATTTATATTTATATACACACATGTTATTATTTACATAAATTATTATATAAATAATATAACATATTGTATAAATAATATGTGTGTATAAATATAAATATAATAGATAATATAATAAATACATAATATAAATAATATGCATGAATATATGGTATTTATAAATAATATACAAATTATATATATATATAATATTACAGTAAGAAAAACAGTAATCAAGGAGCCAATTAAATAAATAGATCATATAAATTCAGCTAGTGATAGGTGTTGTGAAATAAAGCAGAGTCAGGAATAAAGAGTAATGTGTGTGTGTGTGTGTGTTTTATTATTTATTATTTTTTTAAAGATTTTATTTATTTATTTGACAGAGAGAGAGAGAGATCACAAGTAGGCAGAGAGGCAGGCAGAGAGAGAGGGGGAAGCAGGTTCCCTGCCTAGCAGAGAGCTCGATGCGGAGCTCGATTCCAGGACCCTGAGATCGTGACCTGAGCTGAAGGCAGAGGCTTAACCCACTCACTGAGCCACCCAGGTGCCCCTATGTGTGTGTGTTTTAGATAAGCAGCCAGGGGAGGGTGCTAGGAGGAAGTGACATTTGATCAGAGAACCTGGAATGAGGTGTGAACAAGTCAGATGAATAATTTATCAGTAAAACTGGGGAGAGTTTTTCTTCTCCTCCGGCTGAAGATGCTTGTTGTCTCTGGAGCTGGGACCACAAGCCCCACTTCTGGAATCACAGAGAGACCAGGGAATTAAAGATTCTCTACTTTGGCCCCATTGGGGGTGGTGGGTTGAATGTTGGAAGGGAGACTTTGCTGGGAAGGCTGGATCTGAGATGGGGTGAAGGGAGAGCAATGCCCCCAGGCTGGGGGTATAAGAGGCACAGTTGGCTCTGGAAGTATGGCCTTGAATCCCAGTACTCCTACTCATCAGCTAGGTGACCTGGGCAAGTTATTTAGCCCCTCTGTGCATTAGTTTCTTTATCTAGAGAATGGGGTTAATAAAGGTCCTTGTGTCACAGAGTTGTTATGATTAATTGAGCTAGTATATATGTAGTCCTTATATATGTAGAGTCCTGGCACATGTGAGTGTTGGCTGTTATTTACATATCTCCCTCCTCAGGGAGCCCCCCCTTTTCTGGCATCCTTACTTAAAAGGTTGATTAAGGACCGCCTATAATAAGGTCATTATTCTACCCTGTTGAAGCCAGCATCCTCAGAGCCTGACCCACCCCTGCTGCCTTCCTTACTGAAACTAAACACAAAAGAGCTGATTGTTTTTGCCTCATAGACAATATGGTATCCTAAGGGTAGGTGCCAGGACTTCTGGCAGCCTTTCCTGACTCCAGGAGGGGATTTCTTCCATAGGGATTGATGCGATTTCCTGGCCTCTTTCTACCCAGAGCTGAGGAAAAAAATTAAAATTTAATCTTCCTTGGGAAATCTCTGTGTGTTCGGCCCCTGTGTCTTTGGTCCCATATGTGTAGAACTGTACTGAGTCGCTTGTAGAAAAATGCAAAAGAAGTAAAGAACATGGTGATTGTTACAAAAACACCCATTTGGTCATGTCACTCCTCTGCTTAAGACATGTTAATATTATCAGTGTCCCAGTGCTGACTGGATAAGTTGCAGACTCTGTGAAGGTTTTCATGTTCTTCCCCTACTTAATTTTCCAGCCACACTAATCTACACTCCTTAGGCCTCCCTTGGTAATCCCAGCCTCATTGAACTGCACTGAGTTTCTGTCACCAGCCACACTCTATCTGACCTCCATTCCTGCCAGCTGTTCTAAGTCAGCCAGAGCACTGCCCCCTGCCTTTGGCCCCTGCTCTCCTTAGTCTGACTGACTGTAATACAGCGGAGAAGTCTCTGGTCACTCATTCCTTCTTCAGGGAGGCCCTCCCGGGTCTTGTAAGCCTGTGTGAGGGGCCCCTCTTAGGGGTTGACTTTGCAACTGCCACTGCCTCCATCACCAATGGCATCAGATTATTACTCAGAGGGTCTGAGACCCTCATCACATGTTCCTCATCCCCATGTCCCCTCTGCTGCCATCAGACTAGTAACTGATGAGTTTATTGACTGAAGGCATGCTCTCTGTTTCCTAAGAGTTTGGAACCTATTTGACGGAGGGCAGCACAGAGAAGTGCAAAGCTGGGGGGCCCGGGTGGCTCAGTTGGTTGGTGTCTGACTCTGGGTCTTGATCTCGGGGTCGTGAGTTCAAGCCCCATGTTGGGCTCCATGCTGGGCATGGAGCCTACTTAAAAAAAAAAAACACCACCACAAATGCAAAGCCAATAGTTCAGCCAGTGCCTCTAGCAAGTGGACTTTAGACAAACATAGCTAGAACACAGGGACAAGGCAGGGAGTGTTGGGAAGTCTGGCTGGATGGAGCTGTAGGGGTCCAATCACGCAGGCCTTTGTCAAAAAGACATGAGAGAGTTCTGTGTCATCTGGACACAGTAGGTGAAAAGGAGGAGTTTTAAGCAAGGGAAAGGGTTTTCTTTAAAGTTCTCTACAGTAGAACAATTACACACGTCTGATCTGCTGAGTCTGAGCCTCACTAGCTCCTTTCCTACAGGTGGTTGGCAGAGCCCCTTCAGGTTGTCGTAGCTCAGCTCTGCCCCTGTTCAGCTGCATGACCTTGTGCAAGTTCACTCAGTCCTCCAGCATCAGTGTCTTCACATGACTCATAGAAGTACTAACAGAACCTACATAAAGGGATTTGTGAGGATTAAGGAGGTAATGTAAGTGCAGTGCTTAGCACTGGGACTGCAGCAGACTGTGAGAGTGAGTATAAGGACATTAGTCGGTGGTATTGCAGTAGAAGTCACAGAGGCAGTACCTGTAGCAGTGGTACAGATACTCTTATTAGGGTAGAGGAGCTGTATCCCAGGTGTCAGTACCCTGGGAGCTATGAGAAGGCCTCTTACAGTGAGCGCCAATGGAAAAGGTGGGAGGAGGGGAAGCTTATGGGAAAGGATGAAAAAAGGTATTCTCAGATCTCCCACTTCCCTTTGTGGACTAGGGAATAAAATAAAATGCACTTTAAATTGAATTTAAAAGACCATTTTATGCTTTTTCCTGTACCCCATTGAGTGTGAGCATCTGGGCTGGGGCCACCCTTCTTCCTCCTTCCAGGGGTGTGGTGGGGGAATACTAAAGTATGTTATTAATACCATGGCTATAATTTTTTTGATATGAATGCCAGGAGCCCTCCATCGAAGTCTCTGGGAGATCTGGATTTCCATGGATGATCAAAGTGTAGATGCAAAGTGTGGAAAATGGAGGTCACCTTGGGGTCAATCCTCCCTGGAAATGTGTTTCTGTATTTGAAATCAATCTTATCTAAATAGCTGTTAGAAAAGGCAATCATTCTTGTTTTTGTTTTTTTTTTAAAGATTTTACTTATTTATTTGCAGGGAGATTATAAGTAGGCAGAGAGGCAGGCAGAGAGAGAGGAGGAAGCAGGCTCCCTGCTGAGCAGAGAGCCTGATGCAGGGCTTGATCCCAGGACCCTGAGATCATGACCTGAGCTGAAGGCAGAGGCTTTAACCCACTGAGCCACCCAGGCGCCCTGGCAATCATTCTTGTATGTTAGATCACTCCTCCCCAAGGCTCTACTATCTTCTGTCAAATGTCCCCCCATCCCTGTACTCCCCTAAAAAGCCATTAATTTCTTACCTCTGCTATTTAGATTTGAATCTTTTTAAAAAATTAATTCATTTTTTTAGAGAGAGATAGAGTGTGTAAGCAAGTGTTGGTGGGGGGTGCAGAGGGAGAGGGAGAGAGAGAGTCTTAAGGAGGTTTCATGCTCAGCACAGAGCTCAATGTGGGGCTTGAACTCAGGATCCTGAGATCATGACCTGAGCTGAAATCAAGAGTGACTGAGCCACCGAGGTGCCCCAAGAGGCAGTAAATTAAATAGAAACCAGGGCAAGGCACGAGCTGAAAGTTGGTATATTGCGAAGGGTAAAAAGGAGTGCAGGCCTCACGTGGGGCTTCACTAGCAAGACTGTGGTTGCAGCAGAGTTTGGGGGGTACTGGTGTCAAAGTTTTAAAAACTAACAGGGTTTAAACAAAAAAATCAAAATAAGAATATATATATATATATATATATATATATATATAATAAGTGCTAACTTCCTTGTGAATTTGGTATAGCATTCTGTTCCTATTACTCAAATTTATTTAATTTTCAATATTGATTTTAAAGGCTGAAGGGTTTGTATGTTTGGGTGATTCAGTGATGAAAATCTGTATTGAAGATCCAGTGGTTGCTATGAAAAATGCAGATGGACCCCAGAGGGCTGTCCCAGCCAAAGCTGACTTTTCTGTAATAGCCCCTGGAGACATCTGACTTAAAAGACAGGGGAAATTAAGCTCTGGTTAAAGTATTTGTGGAGAAAGCTTTGAGAGTGTGGAGGCAACCTAGATGTGCAGCAGCCAGATTACTCTAGACTTAGAGATGACTTCTGGCTTAATGTTCGCTTGGTAAACTATAGAATGCACAGAGATGATGATGTCTGGGACTTTTCTATATAGGATTTCATGTGGAGCAGCTTTTGAACCAAGAGACTCATGGTATCATTAAAGAATGGTTCTCTTTCAACCCACCTCAACTAAATAAAAGCACTCCACTGTGGCAGAGACTGCTAGTTATCTCCTAATACCAATTTTTCTCATCTTAACTGGCTGAGCTCAAGGTCTGTAGCTAAGTGTGGCCACGTGATCAATTTAGGCTGGCGCTTGACAAATGGAAGGGAGGTGTGCAACTTCCCTCTTTGTACCTCTTGGGTTTTCCCTTAAGGGAAAGGGCATGGCTTTCTCTTGAGCTCTTTTCTATAAGCTAAAATGCAGATGTGATAGAACAACCACCTTGAACCAAGAGATGGAAATCATTTTTAGGATTTAGAGCACAAGAAAGAATAACTTGGAACCTTGATGATTGTGTGGCCTCAATTCTGACCCTGTATTGCCTTCCCTGACTATGTGAAAGAGAAATTACCTATTAGCTTATTATTATTATTATTGTTACTAGTTAGAGAGAGAGAGAGACAGAATGCATGTGCAACTGGGGGTGGCGGGGAAAGGGCAGAGGGAGAGGGAAAGAATCCCAAGCAGACTCCCTTGCTGAGCGTGGAGCCAGATGCGAGGCTCAATCTCACAATCCTGAGAACAGGGCCTGAGCCGAAATCAAGAGTTGGACTCTAAACCGACTGAGCCATCCAGGTTCCCCTAACCTAGTAGTTTTTTAAAGCCATAGTTGTTTTGGACCTCTTTCTAAGAGCAGCCAAACCTATGTCCCAAACCAAATGTCCACATCTTAGCTGTAGAATGGATCCATACTATGGTTATTCTTTTGGCTGAAGAGTATAGCATCCTCTCATGCTTTTCTTTGGAACACATATTCCATGTGTATTCCTATGCTAATTTCAACACAAATAGTAGACTTTAAATGTCACATGATTTTAACATTATTTTATTTCTGTAGCATTGAGGCAGCCAATGACCAATAGTAAGTGATGTTTCTATTTCTTTTTGATGAACTAGATGTTCCTGTGGATTCATCAGGTGTTTGACAGGTCCATGATATAAACTAGACTGACTCTTGGATTGAATGGGCATGACAGCTGGTGCATCACAGGCAACGAAAGTGCCATTTTGTGCGGGCAAGTACTTTAGTTGGTTGAAAGGGAATTTCTAGGAGGAAGACAGAGTCTTGAGCAAGATTAAAAAATCTCTTTCCAATTTTCTTAAATTTGATTTTATAACTCAATTTACCACAGTATAGGATAGTAAGGAAAACAGTCATCTATCAGAAGGATGTTCCATTCAGAATTTCAGATTTTTGTGGACCAATAGAAAAATTACTAAGATTTCTGGAGCATTCATGTCTTCAGGTGATGCAGGAGCTCTCTGTGCAATGTTGCACGTAGTCCTCTCAGTATGAGGTTGGGAGAACTACTTGCTTTTATTTCCACTTTGTAGGTGAGGAAATTAACACTTAGGCTTAGTGACTTGGCACAGTTTACATGGCTAGTGGTGGCAGAGTCAGGACTGAATGACTGACTTGTAGACTCCCAATGCTCAACCCGACTCTACTGCATATTTACACAGATGCTTAAAACCAATGGACTTTTTGTGGTTTTCCTAATGGCTTCTTTCTCTGGTTCAGCTACTGTTATACTGTTTTTACCTAACACTTGCACATTTCTTGTTAATGTAAACATGTTTACAAGCAAGAAGCTAGGAAAAATTCTAATAGTGGAGTGATTTCATCAGTATTGTCAATATTTAGAAATAATTGACTTTGATTTGCTTCTGATGGGGGGATGGGGACAGTTGGTAGCAGTGAGAAAGAGATATAGAGATTTTTTAAAAAGTTGTAATTTTAATTCCAGTTAACATACAGTGTTATAAGTGTTATATTAGTTTCAGGTGTATGATATAGTGATTTTAATAGCAGTTAGCCTCTTAATATAACTCAGTGATGTCATAATCTAGCAGCAAATTAATGTTTTTTTAAAACAGATTTAAAAATTAACACTGTGTCTTTAATCTGTTAAAAAACAAAATTCAACTGAGTAAATTTGAAGATCTAATTGGCTTTATTCAAAGATTCATGAATGGGACAGTTTCTTATCTAGTAAGTAGAAAGGAGCTACCAGAAGCTGTACAAAAAGAAGGCTTTTTTAGGCAAAAGTGCAAGGGACAAGGAAGTCATAAACAAAAGAAAGGATTATTTTAGGCAGGGTCACCTTCCTTTGGGGAAAGGGCTGGGGTCTTTCATGCAGACTACCCCAGTGTAGTGTTGATCAGAAAATTCCAGACTGGTTTATAATTCCACCTCTGGGAGAAGCTAAAATTGCAGTTAGGTTAAGTATTAAGTCTTGGCTTCCTGGCCTGGAGTTCAGCACAAGTGACTGCATTTGTTTCTTTTTAAACAATTCTTGTGCTCCTCCTGTCATTGAGAATCCCTTTAGAACTCATTTAAAAACAGCACTCAATAACTATGCTAATCAAATATTCTTTATGGGTCAAATATTGGCCTTTCAGAGATTCCACTGGTGGAACAATGTCATACAGGAACAAGACTGGTAAATCAAGTGAGTGTATCAGTTGAAGAATTCTATTTTATTCCTTAAATGAAATATAGGTGTGAAGTAATGAGCCTAATTTTCCTATATGGAGGTAGCTCTGAGGGGGCAGTTCCAAAAATGCTTTAAGTATGGCAGCAACATTGGAATGATTGCAGTTTTTTGATAACTACTTTAAAGAAATAATTGGGACACAGTGGACCTCTGGGATGTTTCTTTAGAAAAAGTCACAAAAATGCGGAAAAATGTGTCCATGGACAGTGTTGCTGGAGCAATTGACAACTTTCCCTTTGGCTTCCTTTCTCAGCAAACAAATTTACGTATCTGTGCCCTAACAGGTTACTGAATAAGGGCAGTAGATTCCTGCCCTTTCTGTACTTCTCTATGTTAGATTGAGGGAAAAAACACCCACATTCCTTACTGAAAGCTTTCTGAGTCCTACAGAGTGACTGGTCTTCCTGTTTAATTCTCCTGTGTTCTGGGAAATATGTGAGATATAAAGCTTAGTGATAAAGATACGTGACAGACTTCTGAAGAGGTGACAGAAACTCAGCTTCCAAAAGGCAGTCTGCAAGATTTTTGTTGTTCTCATTCCAAGTATGCAACAACGGTGCTCTGCCTGTGTTAATATCCAAGACCAACAAATGACAACTGAAGAGAATTGTCCCTGATAAGAGTGAGGCTCTTTGCTCGAGCCTTCTGCAAGCTGAAGTATGTTGATAAGCACTCCATAAATTGTAACATTAACAACCCATCCTCCAGTTTTAGAGAGAAGCCATCGTACACCAACTCCATAGATAACAGGCCCAGGTTCTCAAGTCTAGAGAGAAAAGGTTATAAACAACTCTCTTCTTGCTACCTGAGCCAGCTGCTATGTAAAGGAAACTGGGGAGATGGTGACAATGGCCACCAAAATTGTTACCACTTTCTGCAAGTCACTCCTCCCTGAGAGGAAACCAATGATGCGAACCCTTTCCAAGTCATGGTGTCAAGTTTAGACCATTAATCACTATCCCCAGCACTGGAGGGTCCTTTGGTTAATGGTGTTACTTCCTGAGCCAGGCTTCTCACTATCTATGGGCAGGATTTATGCCTCATTATTCTCTTGGCTAAAGAGTTCCTCAAATTTCCTAAGCCTTTCCTCTCCCCACAGGATGAGGAGGAAGAGGACAACTCCCATTCTGGGTTGTGCTTTGTTTTTTCCTTTGAATTGTGAGTGATCTATGCTCTTCTCCCTTGTAGCCATCACTGTAATTGATGGGCTTCTAGATTTATTGATTCACTTAGGGCTCTATCTACATGACACTAACGGGTGGGTTTGCTCTAGTTCCTGACAAAAGGAGTGAACTGGGTGGTGAAAAGTATTGATCCAGTTGCTGATCAGTTGAATACAACCTGTTAGAGTAACCTCTGAACAGTGACTAAATGGCATGTGTGCAACAGTGTTATGGAAAAGAAACTTTTCAAATCATTGCCTTTTTCACCACAGAGTGCTATAACATAGCATTTCTAGTCTTGTTTCTGCCAAGTTGATGTAGCAAAATGTCTGTTATTTTCTGTTAACCAGCTATCAGACTAAGTAAAATGTGAGTTTTAACAGTTCATTTTTTTTTTTAAGATTTCATTTATTTGAGAGAGTGAGTGAGAGAGAGCATGCTCTTGAGTCAGGGTGGGGAGGGGCAGAAGGAAAGGGAGAAGCAGACTTTCCTGCCAAGCCGGGAAGACAGTTCCTTCATAACAACCCTTTTAAGAAATGCCTGGTCAACCAGGTTACTCAGATCTGATGTCATAGACGACACAACCTCAGGGAACCATTCAGATTATGAGATTGGAAAAGTAATTGATTTAAAACTGACACAAATGCCAAAGCAGACAACGCCTATCAGTTTTTCATTTCCCTAGCCTTCCTCACTAACTGAGCCCCATTTTGTTATTTGGTGGCCCTGTGCTTTGTGGGTCCTCCCCTGTCCCAGGAGTGAGTGTTGGCATGGCAAGTCCATTTCTCTTGCCCACCCCAGGTAGAGACGTGTATGGTCTTGTGGCATAACTGGTCAGTGGGACATGAGAGGTAATCTTCTGGGAGGATTTTGAGAAATTCTTCCACTCTAATAGAAATTGAGATAAGAGGAATAACTGTTTTTTTCTGCTTCTGGACAAACTCTGTGAAGAGATGACCTTGGCATCTGCTGTGACTATCTGGTCACCACTGGTGGGAGGAGAAGGGTAGGTGGGAGGTCCCAACAAGCTGAGGATGACAGAGCAGAAAGTTAAAAGAAACTCATACACTGAAGTGCTGAACTGTCCTGAATTCACCTTGCCTTTGGATTTGTTGTTGTTGTTATATGGGATAATAAACCCCTTATTGTTTAACGTACCAAGAGTTGGGTGGTTTTCTGCAACTTACAGCTGAAAAGCATTCTAATAGTTCTAAGCACAGATCTAGATGTAATATTACTGGTGGAAGCAGGAAGTCCTGTGCTCTGAAACCTTGAGCAAAATTGTTCTCGGTTCTGGTATGAGTTGGAAACCTGTTAAAAATTTTTTTAAAGTTCTAGAATAAATATCAGGAATCAGGGAAAGACTCTAATTCATAGAGGAAATCGAATCTAGAATTTCAGTATGAAGGCAAAAATGACAGTGATGTTCACTGTCAAGACTGAAATATGCACATTCTGCTTTTATGCCAGACACAAAAGGCCATGTAGCATATGATTCCATTTATATGAAATGTCCGGAATAGACTAGTCCACAGAGACAGAAAGCAGATTAGTGTTTGCCAGGGCCTGAGGGATGAAGGGAGACAGTGAGTGACTGTTTAATGAGAATGGGGTTTGCTTTTGAGGTGATGAAAATATTCTGGAACTAGATAGTGGTGATGGTTGTCCAACACTGTGAATGTACTAACTGTAACTGAATTGTACACTTAAAATAATGAATAAATGGCAATTTTTATATTATTATGTGTATTTTATCACAACACAACAAAATTTTAAAGAAGCATGAAATGAGCATAGTGTGGCAATGACGTGACAAGGAGGAGCATTCCTGTCCATGGAATAAATTCATCACTAAGTTTGAAAATTTTTTTAACTTCAAAATTGTTTTTTTTCCCCACATTTTAAGATGAATTAAATGGTAACTATTTACAAAACATGTTTTCAGTTAACTGATCATTTTTTAAAAAATATTTTATTTATTTATTTGAGAGAGAGAGAGAGATCAAGAGAGAGCACGAACAGGGGGAAGGGGCAGAGGGAGAGGGAGAAGCAGACTCCCCACCAAGCAGGGAGCCCAGTGCAGGGCTTGATCCCAGGACCCTGGATCATGACCTGAGCTGAAGGCAGGCGCTTAACTGACTAAGCCACACAGGCACCCCCAGATCATTTTTAATTAAGACTTTTTTTTTTACTGAAAATAAATTTTTAAAAAAGACAACAAATATACTACGTGGTTTGACAGTCATCTAACTTTTTGTCCTAAGGGCTATCAGTCATTATGAAATTAGGTTCCTGTATACACCAAGACTGATGTAGGCCTTGAGAATAAGAAGTCCTTGAGTGGGGGTACCTGGGTGGCTCACTCACTTAGCATCTGACTCTTGATTTCAGCCCAGGTCATGATCTCAGGGTTGTGGGATCAAGTACTGTGTCAGGCTCAGCACTCAGCTCAGTGTCTGCTTGCGATTCTCCCCCTCCCCTTGCTCACTCTCTCACTCTCTAAATGAATAAAATCTTAAAAAAAAAAAAGTCCATGAGTGGCTTAAGAACCTTGTTTGAAAATAAAAAATTTGGTTTTATAGACTAAGCCTGTTTTCTGGACAAAAGCCAGTCCTATGCAAATAGGGAAGGTTACCAGCTTACATGGCAACAGGGCAATGTATTTATGTCTGTTAGTGAATATGAAATTTTGACTGATATACTCAAGCTCTAAAGAATATAGGGATCAATGTTGCCAATATTTGGTCTGTTAGTGTAAAGCCATATGTTCAATTCCAGTTGTGTGTTTGTTCAGTATAGGAACAGCCAGAGATACTTAGCTGAGAATAAGCTGTCTTTTCACATATGTGTAACAGCAACAGCAGCATCGCCAATATCCCCGATATCCTGAGTACTGCAGCTGTCAGTTAAACAGTTGAAAGGACTAAGATATCCTTTAGTTATCTAGCAAGACAAATTACCTATTTGAAGCAGTTACTTCCTTATTTTTCAATGAGGATTGATACTTTTATTTTCCCACAACATTTCTTTAGAAACACAGTTGACAGCTGACTATAAAGTAAGTCAGTAAGAGACAAGAAGATAGTTTGGAAAAGTTGTTCTTCCAAATTGAGCTGGAAGCATGAGTTGGTTTTATTTCATGCCCTCAGATGTGTACTTCTTTTTAACAGTGTCTCTCTGCACATGGCATGTGTTGTGGCTTCTTAAATTTGGGCCAATTTTTAGTAGATATGGATCATGATTGTTCAATATTTTTGTGTATCGATTCATGTCCAATCTGTCTCTCTTCCCTCTTCCCTCCCTCCTTTACTTTCTCTCTCCCTCCTTCAAGATTCTTAAACTGAAGAAGGCCGAGGGAAATAAATGCTTTGTCTTAGATGTAGGACAGAGAATACTGTTCTGCCACCAAAATGGGTATGAAAATCAAGGCACATGTGATTTAGAAGAGATCTCTGGGTGAGGTCCTTTTACAGAAAGTGGAACTCCTACAGATAAGATAGTTAAACACAAGATTGGGAATTAGTGGCTTTGGGAAAGACTATTTTGGAGTGCTTTATTGCTTCTCATTTTGCTACAGAGGTGTAATGAGGGAGATCCTGTGGGATTGAGTTTCTGATTTTTTTGTTTGTTTATCAAAAGGAAATAGAAAAATCTCTGAGGGGGAGATTCACACCCAGTGTTTTAGTAATTTTCCAGAAGGCTGTGCTAGACTCAGATCATAAATCTCAATAGAAAATAGTTTCCTTCCCTCTTTTGGCAGCCAGCCTCATTTACTCAGACCATTAGGAGGTGGGAAACATCCCTAAATCCTCGCTGCCCTCTTCTTCTGAATCACATGTCTGGTAGGTCAGGAGAGAGTACAGCTGACAATCGATGTTTTCTCTTGCGTAGGAGCAAACTCCCTTTGATCTCAACCCTTGACTTTATGGCAGCCAGCCATATCCCGGAAGGAAGAAGAAGGGCAGAATGAGGACAAGTCATATTTATTTTAGGGGAACCAAAAGGGCCAGGGAGAATGTTCAGACATGAGCAGGTACCCCATGGACCAGAGTAGAGCCGAAATCTGAAAAATGTGAGAAAAATAGTCGCTCCCGAAAGGTTTGAAAATCCCCAAGTGTCGTCTTTCATTGAGACCAGAAACACTATCAGGAAGGACTCACAACCCAAGATGAATTACTTTTGAGATTTTGTGACGGGGGTGGTGGGGGTAGGATGGACAGAAATCAAAGGATTTGCCTTTCTCTTGGCGTGGTTTCCAGTCCCTGATTCTCTGCTTGTTATGATAACTGCGCTGGATTCATGTTTTATCCTTTGTGGTGCCAACACCAACACTGTGCATCACGGTTACTCCTCAGATAGGGCCTTCTCCCAAACAGCTGCCTTCTCTCTTGTTCTGAGAGCAGAACCTAATATAAATCAGCTGAAAAATCTCTGTGCCTGTCTCGTGGAGTGACGGGTAGCCCTGTAACCTGCTGCTCATGAGGTAGGACTGCAGGTGCACTAAGGGACTCCCCTCCTGGCCCTCATTGAGCTGTCTGTTCATTAGTGAATGGGACTGCCTTCCCTTTCGGGGACATAGAGGGGTGGACACTTTGCTTTTAGATTAGGTCAGCTCTGTTTGTTCATTCTCTCTGTGACAGCCATCAAACTACAATTACCTGGTTCTAGTTCACGATGTCTTTATTTGGAAAATACTTGTTATCCCGGGAAAGTGTTGGACAGGCTTTCTGCATCCCATCATTCACCTCTGATTTAAAATATAGAGATCTTTCAAAAATCTTTGAAAGTATATGATGCTCCCTTCCTGATCTAATTTGGTTGGGTGATATTCTGCTGTGTCTGGACAGGCTGACATTGCAAAGACAGCTAAATGAATTTTCCCCCATGGTTCTCTGTCTTGAATGAAAAAGATACAAATTGCTGACCTCAGTTGAAATCGAAGGGATCTTTCAGTTGTAAAGTGAATGATTCCTATAAGGAAATTGACTTCAGGAGTTGAGGAGGATTCTTGATGACATTTTGTCATGTTGTTAGTTTTGAATAATGCCTTACTTAAATCATCCTAACGTTGAATTTTTATTTGAGGAATATATAGAAAGTATATCTCCGTTAAGTACATCTTACACCTGATATTTACTTTGATAAAATGCATAATATGTAGATGAGACATTTAGGTGTCCCTCTTCCTTAATCTTTGGTAACTATAAAGAAAAAGTATTATAAACCTAGCACTCATTGCATCTTCACTGTAGACAATTTATCTGCTTTAAGTAAAAGTGGATATGAAGTCAAAGTCTAAACTCACTAGACATCAGTACTAGAAAGTTTGTTATGTTTTACACAAAAAACATTATAAATGTGTTGATTGTGGGGTTCAACTAAACAGCAAGAACCCACAATGCTATTTTCTTTCTATAGTATTGATCGCTTGCATTTATTATAATAGCACGTACTGATGTAGGATATTTTTAAAAATTCTGAAAATAAAAAAAATTCTGAAAATAACAAGAAAAGAAAAAATACCACCAGCAGTCCCAATTTCCAGAGATAGGCACTACACAATTTTGGGATACTCCCTTTGGTCTTTTTTTTTATATATATATATATTTAATTACAAACTTTAGGCCATGCTTTCTACATAATTTTGTGTCCTATTGTTTTTATAACCTCGTAGTGCTTTTCCATTTTTATTTAATTTTCAAGAAACCTTTTGGGAATTATCTGTTGTATGAAGTCATGTGGTAGAAGACGTGTAGTATTTGAGTAGGTTGGTCGACATTTATTTCCCCCATTTTATTCTACATTGTTTAATGTTAGACTGTGTTTTCCCATTAACTGTTCACACATATGTTAGTATCAAGGTTTCTGATGCCAGTTCTGTTTTTTTTTTTTTTTTTTTACTAATTTTCAGTTTCCTGTTTCTTGACCCTTTGAGAATCAGCGAGCTTATGTAAACTGTTGTCTAATCCTTGATAATCTCTAGTAAACCTAGGGAGTGATTCCAAAGTTCATTCGTTATTTACTTTCTTCCACTCTTAGGAATAACATGCTACGTAGCTTCTGGGCTTAGTCTGTTTAAGTGCCGTGGAATATTTTATAGCTATGTCTGTTATAGGAGCTGTCACCTCTCTAGAGTGTCCCCAAGCTGGCAGAAATCATCTTTGTCTCTTTTTCCTCTAAAAAGACAGCAGAAAATGAAGCATTTGACCAAGCTGTTCTATGCAGTAAACATTTTTCACTGTAAATACATCTTACAGAATTTATTTGAAAAAACTATCTTTTTTTATTGACTTATTTTATATGAAGTTAAAATACCTAAATGAAAAATAAAAATTCCCTCTACAGATTTGGAGATTTATTTTTTAAAAAGATTTAATCTATTTATATATATATTTGAGAGAGAGAGAGAGAGAGATCACAAGCAGGGGGAAGGGTAGAGGGTGAAGCAGACTCCCTGCTGAGCAGGGAGCCCAATGCGGGGCTGGATCCTAGGACCATGGGGTCATGACCTGAATTGAAGGCGACGCTTAACCGACTGAGCCACCCAGGTGCCCCACAGATTTGGAGGTTTAAAAAGAAGCTTTCCAGAAATTTCAAGATATTTTTAGAATTCATTTGAGTAATTTAATAAAATAAAATGATTGAATTCTTTACTTTTTCTCCCAACTTATTGTCACTGTGTTAATAGAATTGTTTTCTTTTTTTGCATTTTTTTAGATTATTTATTTATTTATTTATTTATTTATTTATTTATTTATTTATTTATTTCACAGAGGGAGAGAGATCACAAGGAGGCAGAGAGGCAGCAGAGAGAGAGGGGGGGAAGCAGGCTCCCTGCTAAGCAGAGAGCCCGATGCGGGCCTCGATCCCAGGACCCTGAGATCATGACCTGAGCCGAAAGCAGAGGCTTTAACCCACTGAGCCACCCAGGCGCCCTTGCATTTTTTTTTTTTGAAGATATTTTGTTGTTGTGGCATTTTTGTGGTTACAAGACAGGGATTCCCAGAGTGTCACTTCCCAACTTCCCAGTGTCAAAAGCAGCTCCTACTCTCCACTCATTACTGAGTTCTCTTCCTCTGGCTAGACCCCCCACCAAGGCCTTTGGACTCCAGGTTGGATTGTGTATGGAGTGTTGTAAGGGAATTTGGTCTCAGGCAGACTGAAGCAGCATTTCTGTCATCTGTGGCGTGGTCAGTTTGTGCCGTGTGAGTCCAATCAAGGCGCTTTGTTGGCCAGCCAGTCTGGGAATGGCCGGACCGATGGGTTATGGGGCTAGCTCATCCCAGGAAATGTGATCTACCTGGAGGTGGAAGAAGAACCAACCTAGGAGTTAAAAGACTTGTCTTACAGTCATGGCTCTGCCATTGAGCTGTGGGACATTCGGCAAAACATTGTAATTTTCCTGAGTTTGACTTTTTTCATCTGTCAAGTGAGAATATTGATTCCAGCCTTGCCTACCTCACAGAATCATGGTGTGAACTCAGTGAGAAGATGTATGTGAAGGCACAATGTAAAGCATAAAACTATACAGTTCTGGGGTATAAATTATTATCTAAAGTGTGATAGGGTTAAAGTGGCCACAAGAACATACATACTATGTAAGAATAAATTAGACTTCTATTGTGTAATTTACAATTTATATTCTGTTAATTATATTTATGAGAGTATGTGTTTTTTAATTACCTAAATGGTAGTTGGGTCATATAGTAGATGGAGGTATGTTGATACTTGGGAATAGAAAGACTCATTCATTTGGAGAGGATCTTTTGAGAAGAAAAACAGCTAATATTAGAATAAAGTTCCAGGGGCGCCTGGGTGGCACAGTTGTTGGGCGTCTGCCTTCGGCTCAGGTCATGATCCCAGTGGGATTGAGCCCCGCATCGGACTCCCCACTCTGTGGGAAGCCTGCTTCTCCCTCTCCCACTCCCCCTGCTTGTGTGTCCCTCTCTCACTGTGTTTCTCTCTGTCAATTAAATAAATAAAATCTTAAAAAAAAGAATAAAGTTCCAAATATGGAGAGCTTACTAGTGATGAATATCAGTATAATTATTGTAATGTGTTTGGTTTTAATTTATGCTTTTTTTGCTTCTGGCCTGTCATTGGGAATTGTTTGAATTTTACTCCACTTTGTTTCTCTTTATTTCTTTTATTCCCCCATGGCATTAAGAAAAAATCAATGAAAAAGTGCACACTTCAGCAATTTTTAGTATAGTCACAAAATTGTGCACTCATCATCACTATCTGCCTTTAAAACATTTTCACCATCCCCAGAAGAAACCCTATTACCATAGCAGTCACTCCCCATCCCATCCTCCTCTATCCCCTTGCAACCACAACTTACTTTCTGTCTCTACTGATTTGTCTATCCTGGATACTTCGTGTAAATGAAATTAAAAAAATATGAGGTGTTCTGTGTCTGGCATATTTCATTTAGCATAATGTTTTCAAGATTAATCCATATTGTAGCCTAAATTAGTACTTCTTTTTCTTTTATGGCTGAATAATATTCCATCATGTGGATATATTTTGTGTATCTGTTCATCAGTTGGTGGATATTTGGATTGTTTCCACTTTTTGGCTATTATAAATAATACTGGGGTAAACATTCATGGGTAAATTTTTGTGTAGACATATGTTTCTAATTCTCTTAGTATATACTTTGGAGTAGAATTACTGGGTCATATGGTAACTCTATGTTTAACTGTTTGAGGAATGTCCAATTGTTTCCATTACGGTGGCACAGTTTTATACCCCCAGCAGCAATGTAAGAGGGTTCCACTATCTCCCACATCCTTGTCAATACTTGTTATTGTCTCTCTTTTGGGTATTACTATACCAGTGGGTGTGAAGCAGTATCTCATTGCAGTTTTGATTTGCATTTCCTTGATGATGTTAAGTATCTTTACATGTGCTCCTTGGCTATTTGTATATATTCTTTGGAAGAATGTCTATTTAAGTCCTTTGCTCATTGAAAAATTTGTGTTAAAAAATTTGTGTTATCTTTTTATTTTTGAGTTTTAATTGTTCTTTACATATTGTGAATACTAGGCCCTTACCAGACACATGATTTGCAAATATTTTATCACATTCTGGGCTGGTTGTCATTTCACTTTTTTGATAGTGTCCTTTGATGCACAAGAGGTTTAAATTTTGATGAAGTCCAGTTTATCTACTTTTTTCTTTGGTCACTTGTATGTTTGGTGTTATATTTAAAAAACCACTGCCTGATGCAAATGTTCCAGAACTAGATAGTGGTGATGGTTTCATAACATTATGAGTGTACTAAATGCCATTGAATTGTACCCCTACCTTAAAATAGGTAAAGTGATAAATCTTATATTGTGTCTATTTTGCCACAATAAAAAAGGAAGCCATTATCTTATCCAAGATCAAAAAGATTTACATCCATATTTTCTTCTAAGAGTTTTAATCTTTGATTCATTTTGAGTTAATTTTTATATATGATGTGACATAGGGGTCCAACTTCATTTTTTTAATTTTTAATTTAAATTCAATTAATTAACACATAATGTATTATTTGTTTCAGGGGTACAGGTCTGTGATTCATTGGTTTTACATAATATCCAGTGCTCATTGCATCATGTGCCTTCCTTAATCCAGCACGCAGTTACCCCATCCCCCCCCAGCAACCCTCAGTTTGTTTCCAGCTTCATTATTTTGCATGTGGATATTCAACTGTCCCACCATCATTTGCTGAAAATCTCAACAGTGTTTTGTCTATAATGTTATTACATCTATTATATCACCTATCACGGTTTGCTTTGTATCCCAGTTACTGTGTGTATCTCTGTTCTCCCAGTAGCTCATGGGCTTCTTGCTTATCTCTGTATAACCCTCTCTTCTTCACTGCACACAGCTCCTATTTGCACTGAAGATTCTGCATAAGCAGTAAATAGTCTATGAGTTGTTGATCTAAATTGACATTACCAACAAACAAAGATATCCTTGGTGAGTTCTTACTATGAAGACTTTTAGGGCCATATCTCTGTAAAAGCTGCTTTTCTTCTCAACACCTGTCAATCAATGTTGATACAATAAAAAATGTTTTTACTACCTGTGCATTAAGACTTGAGGGAGTCAGTAATTAATACTTTGGTCTGCCCTGATTGGAACATAGACTCAGAAGTCAGGTGGGTATATATAAAATATTTACCCCTTTGTTGTTGGGGGAAGTTGTTGGCAGAAAGTAGCTTGGGTCTATAGTCAAATGGGATTGCTAAGCTTTCACCTGGAATTAGGTGTACTTTTTTGCAAAGCTCTAGTACAGCTCCACAGTGAGACCTCTCACACAGGGTAGCTTATTGTCCTTTATCAGAAAGTAGAATAGAACACAAGTCTCTAGACAGAAAGGAAGGTCATGGGGTGGGATGCTTAGTTCATTCTTCCAAATTCACTGATCAGGTACTTTAACCAGGGAAGATGTGAGTGAGGGAAAAAGAGATGGATTCCTCTTGCTTACAGTCTTATAGTAGGTGAACTCTCCTTAATTGGGAAATGCAGCCCCATGTCTGTCACACATAAATATGCACCCCTTTACTGCAAAGAAGACTGAAAAAGGATGATGCAAGAGACCGGCATGGTTCCTCTGATGGGGGTCCCTCCAGATGGAAACGTCTAGAGTGGAGAAGAATTCCATTTAATAGGGATTCAGTTGGTACTTCATACTGAAGAAATGTTTTGGGATTATCCCAAGCTGAGCATTGAGTTACTGGAAAACCACTTACTGTTAGGGATAGAAGGACATTTTGAGATTAACTGTGAATCTTTCCTGAGTTTTCACTTCTGCTAAATTGGGTTGTAAAGTTTGTGACTGACCTTGTGAGGGAAAACATTTTCCTGTATTTATTTAGCTAAGAAGAATTTTCTTTATCATTTCTTTGCACACATCTTTTTGTGTCACTTTCTATGTTAGCATTTAACATTCCTTCATTTTGTGAGGGATCCTAACATCAACTGAGTCATGGTGGGAGATCAGATGATAGATTATGTCTGGAGTCTATGAGGCCACTCAGTTTATATTTGTTAAAGTTAAGGAAGTTTTCATAATTCTGTGTTTTATGAAGGAAACCTCCCTAACTCTAATTTCCTTAATCAAACAATAGTTGTATGGAGATCCAGTGCCTTTCCTGTGATTTTATTATTTTTTTCCCTAAAAGCGACTCAACATCAACCTTTAAACTTGAAGTCCTTAAGAGACACTCACTGGAGTTATATGAACCCATTGTTTCAATTCTGAAAAATGTATTGTTCAAAATAAGGTCCCTGAGGAGCACCTGGGTGGCTTAGTTGGTTGAGCATCTGACTCTTGGTTTCAACTCAGGTCATGATTTCAGGGTCTTGGGATTGAACCCTGGCGCATGGGCTCCATTCTCAATGGGGAGTCTTCTTCGCATCTCCCTCTTTCTCTGCTCCCCCCCCCTCCCTGCTTGTGCACAAGCTCTTGCTCTCATGCGTGCGCTCTCTCTCTCTCTCTCTCTCTCTCTCTCTCTCTCTCTCTCAAAAAACCAAAAAACAAAACAAAATTAGGTCAATGAAATAACGAACTGATGTCTGAAGTTTGCACACATGGCCTGGTCAAGATGCTGCCATCCCAGCGGCCTCTGGGTTGAATCTCTACAAAGATTCCAGGAACAAACTTCTGCTCTTTGAGGGGAGGCTCATGTCTCTGATTGGGCTCCTCATTGGAGCAAATGAAATGTGCACCGAATGACTGAATGGGTCCTTGGCCTTAGGGAAGTTAGGGGAATCCTTGTCCCTGCAGGAAGGGAAGAGAAAGGGAAATGAGCAGAGAATGAGAGAGAAGAAGATGTAGAGAGGAGAAACTAGACAGAAAGAAATTGGGGAGGTTTTGAAACATATTTTCATGTACTTGAATGCTCCTGCCAGTGAGGACCCAACACACTGCCTCTCCGTTGTTCAGGCTTTTTGTACGTCTTTTTGCTTGGTCTCTGATTTCTGCTCTTTATTTTCTCTGTAGAATTTGCCAGACTAATCTTTCTGAAGCACAACTGTGTGATTATATTACTTTCTGTCTCAAAAACATTTACTGTCCCCCAGGTTTTTAGACCCAGCCTGGGTGGTGTATTGGCAGTGTGACTCTTTGGGATCCCCGCCCTCCCACCCCAACAGCCAAGGTCATTCCAGGTGGGCTCTGTTCATTCTTGTCTCCAACCTTTGCTCATGCTCTGCCTTCAGACTGGGGGTCCTCTGTCCCACTTCTCTTTCTGCAAAAGTCATAGGTATCTTTCAGGTTCCAGTGTGATTCCCCCAAAGCAGTTTCTGACTCTTTCCAACATACTCTTTCCTTTTATTTTCAGCCATACGATATTGTTAAAAATATGTCATTTATGAAAGGGGAGCTCTCTTACACTGTTGGAAATGCAAGCTAGTGCAGCCACTTTGAAAAACAGTATGGAGGTTCTTCAAAAAGTTGATAATAGAGCTACCCTATGACCCAGCAATTACACTACTGGGTATTTATTCAAAGGATACAAATTTAATGATTTGAAGGGGAACCTGCACCCCGATATTTATAGCAGCAATGTCCCCATTAACCAAACTATGGAAAGAGCCTAGGTGTCCATCAACTGATGAATGGATAAAGAAGATGTGATACACACACACACACATACACACAGACACAGACACACACACATACACACACACTGGACTATTACTCAGCCATCAAAAATGAAATTTTGCCATTTGCAGCAATGTGGATGGAGCTAGAGGGCATTATGCTAAGTGAAATAAATCAATCAGAGAAAGAATTATCATATGATCTCACTCATATGTGGAATTTAAGAAACAGAACAGAGGATCATTGGGAAAGAGAGGAAAAAATAAAATAAGATGAAATCAGAGAGGGAGGCAAACCATAGGAGACTCTTAATCATAGGAAACAAACAGGGTTGCTGGAGGGTTGGGGGTTAGGGGGATGGGGTAACTGGGTGATGGACATTAAGGCGGGCACATGGTGTAATGAGCACTGTATATTATAAAAGCCTGATGAATCACTGAATTCTACATCTGAAATTAATAATACATTATATATTAATAAACCTAAATAAAAAAGATGTTTAAAAATACGTCATTTATGATACTATTATATGTTAACTTGCACTTTGTTTATTTTATGTACTTATTTTCACCTTCCTCTGAGTGTAAAGTCTTTGAGGGTATGAATAGGGACTTCTATTTCCATGCTAGGAAGAGTCTGGTAGATTGCCTAACAGGAAACTGTTCTTTAAATGCAATTCTCCCTTTCTCTTATGATACTTTTTGAAAATGCCAATAACCTTAGAGAGCTTTTCTTATTTTCTTTCATGACTTTTTAAAAATTATTTCCACAAAGCATGTTGTTTTATTTTTTAAAATAATTTTAACTTAACATTTATTGTTAATAGATGTGGTATATGCATAGTTGGAAAGCTAGAATAGCGTTAAAAGGCTTGTAACAAAACAGTGGTTCTGTGCCTCAACCTCCATTTTTATTCCTCTCTAAGCAACTCCAAAGAAGCAAATACTTTAAAATTTTATACATTTTTTTAATAAGAGATACTGTTGGACACCAGTCCCCTTTGATATAGCTTTATGTGTATAAGCCTAAAGTACTGTACCCTTAAGAAATGACTTAAGAAGATAAAGTCTGATATTAAAAATATTTTAAAAGTCTGAAAAGTTGAAAAGTATTTAAAAAGTAGAAACAGCTATTCTGTTACACAGCAATAATTTTTTTGCATAAAATGATTATTTCTTTTTATTTTTAAAAAATATTTTATTTGAGAGAGAGGTGGAGAGAGAGAGAACATGAGGGAGCAAGTGGCAGAGAGGGAGGGAGAGGGGCTGAGCACGGAGCCCTACTCAGGGCTGGATCGTACAACCCCAAGATCATGACCTGGGCTGAAATAAAAAAATTGGACTCTCAACCAACTGGCTGAGCCACACAGGCACTCTGTTGTTTATTTATCTTTTTCTTTTTTAAAAAATTAATATATAATGTATTATTTGTTTCGGGGGTACAGGTCTATGATTCATCAGTCTTACACAATTCACAGTGCTCACTGCAGCACATACCCTCCCCCATGTCCATCACTCAGCCACTCCATCCTTTCCACCCTCTTCCCCTCTAGCAACTCTCAGTTTGTTTCCGAGATTAAGAGTCTCTTATGGTTTGCCTCCCTCTCTGGTTTCATCTTGTTTCATTTTTCCCTCCCTTCCCCCTTTAATCCTGTCTTGTTTCTCAAATTCCTCATATCAGATCATATGAATATTATCTTTCTCTGACTGGTGCTATTTCGCTTAGCATAATACCCTCTAGTTCCATCCACGTTGTCGCAAGTGGCAAGATTTCCTTTTTTATGGCTGCATGATATTCCATTGTGTGTCTATACACCCCCCCCCCACATCTTCTTTATCCATCCATATGTTGATGGACATCTGGGCTATTTCCATAGTTTGGCTATTGGGGACATTGCTGCTATAAACGTTGGGGTGCACGTGCCCCTTCAGATCACTACATTTGTACCTTTAGGGTAAATACCCAGTAGTGCAATTGCTGGGTCATAGGGTAGCTCTATTTTCAACTTTTCGAGGAAACTCCATACTGTTTTCCAGAGTGGCTGCACCAGCTTGCATTCCCTCCAGCAGTGTAAGAGGGTTCCCCTTTCTCCGCATCCTCACTAACACCTGTCGTTTCCTGACTTGTTAATTTTAGCCATTCTGACTGGTGTGAGGTGGTATCTCACTGTGGTTTTGATTTGTATTTCCCTGATGCCGAGTGATTTGAGCACCTTTTCATGTGTCTGTTGGATATTTGGATGTCTTCTTTGCAGAAATGTCTGAGTTTGATAAGTTCCTTATGGATTTTGGTTATAGCTTTTTATCTGATACGTCATTTGCAAATATCTTCTCCCATTCAATCGGTTGTCTTTTGGTTTTGTTGACTGTTTCCTTTGCTGTGAAAAAGCTTTTTATCTTGATGAGGTCCCAATAGTTCATTTTTGCCCTTGCTTCCCTTGCCTTTTATGATGTTTCTAGGAAGAAGTTGTTGTGGCTGAGGTCGAAGAGGTTGCTGCCTGTCCATTGTTTCTTTTTGAACAGATTTGTGATCATGTACAATTTGAGATTTATACAATATGGATCATGCTGTCAAAAATTATGTTCAAGGGGCACCTGGGTGGCTCAGTGGGTTAAAGCCTCTGCCTTGGGCTCAGGTCATGATCTCAGGGTCCGGGGATCGAGCCCCGCATCGGGCTCTCTGCTCAGCAGGGAGCCTGCTTACTCTTCTCTCTCTGCCTGCCTCTCTGCCTACTTGTAATCTCTCTCTCTCTGTCAAATAAATAAATAAAATCTTTAAAAAATTATTTTCAAAACTACTTTTTTAGTGATTGATAGTATTTCCTTATTTAATCATACACTCAATATTGAGCATTTAGATTGTTTTCAGTTTTCCCTGTCATGAAAAATGCAGTCATAAACATCACTATCAATGTCTTCAAGCCTTTATTCAAAGGTCAGTCTGCCTTGGGACAATTTGGGGCCCTGAAAAGGTAGACTCAAGTGAATGTCTTTCGTCTTGACCGGAGAGCAAGAGTAGTATCCAACAGACTTCGGGTATGTATTTCCAGATTGCTTTCCAGATAACTTACACCAAAGTATGCCAAAGAAATGACTCTGATGGTGGAAATGTTTGGCTCCTCAGTAGAATGATGATGTTGAAACATGTTTTAGGAATGATTCATAATTCTTAGAAATCCTGAGACTAGCCAGTGAGCTTTATGTCAATGCTAGGTAAGATTTTAGAGTGGATTATTTAAAAAATGACTTGTGCATTCTCAAAGAAGGAAGTCGTGCTCACTGATGTTCCATCAGAACAAGTTGATCATGTATGATGAAATCCAAAAAGTGCATTGAACGACCTTCTTTCAGTGGCAGGGTTTGTGGGCTTCTAGCTCAGGGAATGATACAGTGCTTTAGATTTTAACAAAATATTTGATGAGATTGCTCATGATATTCCCATGGATGAAATGGAGGAGTGTGGTGAAATATAACCCTTATAAGACAGAAATGGTTTCTTTACTGTAGAACTTAACAGTCCAGTGGAAGTCATAGGGGAATCGATTTCAGCTTAACATTAAGACTCTTCAAGCAGAAGAATAGACTTAAAAGGAAAAAGACTGTAACCTTGAAGATATTTGAATGCAAGTTGAATGGACTCTTGCCAGGGAAGGTGTAGAGGGGACTTGAGTACTGGACACACATTGGAATTCAGTGTCCTTTAAGATTTTTTTAATCTTTTGTCTGCGATTCTTGGTATAGCTCAAGGCACGGTTGGAAGGGATATGCCCTTCGTTCCCAAAAATAGCTAGAGCCATATAATCCAGGTAGGCTCTCATGGGAAGGTCACCACGGGTATTAAAACAGAGTGCCAATGAATAAGGATAAAATAGTCTCAACCACAGGAAAAGCCTAATGAAACACATTCCTATTGATAGTGACTTGACATCTCAGAGGATAGCTTATCTGTGTCACAGCCATTTTCCCGGGTGTGTCACCAGGCTGGTCAGCAGGGGGCGATACAGCACAGTTCATGGAGGCTATCACGTCCTGGTAACATCACAGACTGGGCAAGGTGGTAATACCTGAGGGCTGAAGAGACTGTTAGATTCCTTGCTAGTGATTCCAAGACACAGTGACTCAGTGACCCATAAGAAAGGATTTCCTGTTAATCCAGGGCTTGGTGCCAAACCTGACCACCCACTGTCATCAAAATCTCCTGGGAGAAAAGCAACATTCTCTGCTTCCCAATCCTTGAAGCAGCAGCCTTCGCCCCTTGGCCCCTTGGCCCCTTGGCCCTAGAGCTTCTGCCTGCTGCTCTCAGAATGCTTCAAGAGGAAACAGTTGCCCTGAACTTTGAGTGTGGCTAATGGTATTCTCATGACTTTCTCACTCGAGGCCTGCCCCATCACCCCTTCTGATTAAGACTGGAAGTTCGGAGTCTGGTTGACTGGCTTCCTGCAGACAAGGCTGGGAGGCTGAGCTACCGCCAGTAATTCATGGAGGTCACTAGGTCGGTGTTCTCCTCTCTGTTTTCCTGTCCCCTGAAGCAGCATTCTGAATAAACAGCTCTTTCCTCTCACAAACCAAGACATGAAAAATACTTCTGTGGTCCCACTTGCTGCTTTCCAGGTCCTGTTTTCTGTGCCCTTTTCTTGCATTCTCTCTGATTTCTGTCCTTTGGGGAAGGGGGTGTATCATCATGACTAATAGGAGTGGGGAAAACAGGCCAGCAGTAATACTATTTCATTTTGGGAGTGGTCTTATTTACAGGAATCTCTTCTATGTTTGGAAAGATTCTGTGTTTTCTTAAAGGTCTTTTCCTTGCAGCAATCAAGATTTTAAAAATTCCACAACGAAATATTTCCATTCCCGGTCATGCTTGATATCATGCATCACTTAGAATTAGATGAATGTAATTAAAACAAGCAGGAGGCTCAGATGCACATAGAAATATCGAGACTTCCCAAATGTCAGCACAGGAATATAAAGTTGGCATCTGTCATTAGCCACCACTGTTCTGTTTCCCCAGGTTTATCGACTCCGTCATCGGTTACATACGTCCACACAACCAACAGGCATGCATGTATTATTTAAACATGCAACTTCTAACTACAGACAGACCCCCAGATTTTTGATGATGGTGATTTCTTTAGGACAAACAGACATGCTTGGAGGCAAAAATGCTCTTAAAATGTAAATAAAATTTTGAATACCACTCTGGTGGCCACATGATTAGAAATTATTGTTTTCTTGTTTACTCTAAGTTCATTACTTAGGAACCACTGAACATGGAAATTCAGAGTAAGTCATTTATTCCTAAAGCCTTCTCTTTGGGAGTCATCTATGTGATTTTTAATTTTTTACTATATATGTGTGTCTGTGTGTATGTGTGTGTGTGTGTGTGTGTATGTGTATGGAGACTGGGTATTTTCATCCTCTGGTCTTCTGTTCATTTATCTGAACTAAATGAAAATGAGTACACTATTGTTAGGTACATATACATCAATAATTATTTATCTTCCTGATGAATTGACCCTTTTATCGTCATGAACTCCTTCTTTGTTAATATTTTGTCTGTTATTAATATAGCCATCTAATTCTTTTATGGTCATTTTTTTGTATGGTATATATTTTTCCCCTATCCTTTTATTTTGAATGTCTTTACGTCAATGAATATAAGTGTGTCTCCTACGGACATCACATAGTTCAGTCCTGCTCTTTTACCCAATTTGTCAGTCTCTTTTTTTTGAATGGACCATCTTGTCCACTTACATTTAATATAATTATTGATATGGGTGGATTTCAGAGTGCCACTTTTTTTCTACTTGTTTCATATCTTTTTGTTCCACTTCTTCCTTTATTGTCTTTTTCATGTATCTTTAGCATACTGTTTCAAATCATTTGTTGATTTTTTCAATATTGAATTTTTAGTTATTTTCTTAGTGGCTACCCCAGGGATTATAATATGCATCTGAAGTATCACAGTTTATTTCAGAATAATACTTACTTCCAGTAAAATTTAGAAACATTGTTTTATTATAACTTCATTCCTTCCCTTTTTGTGCCA
Organism: Ailurus styani; assembly: GCA_002007465.1. NCBI lineage: Eukaryota > Metazoa > Chordata > Mammalia > Carnivora > Ailuridae > Ailurus > Ailurus styani. The sequence goes on along the minus strand of LNAC01000317.1, from coordinate 180,767 downwards.
CTATGATCATCTGTATACGTTTATATTTGTTATAAGCACAACAAAGTGTCATAATACTGCTTTATACAATCTTATGCCTTTTAAAGAAGTTAATAGATATAATGAAGAACAATATGTTTATAGTTTAAAATTTTTTTTTAATTTTAATTCCAGTATAGCTAACATACAGTGTTATATTACTTTCAGGTGTATAATACAGTGTGATTCAACACTTCTATACATCATTACTTAGTGCTCATCATGATAAATGTACTCTTTTTTTTTTTAAAGATTTTTTTTTTT